>QNGE01002996.1:0-96815 GCA_008508345.1 Paragonimus westermani | reverse complement strand
GTGAGTAGTATGGTGCGACCGTCTATCCTCATTACACTAGTATTTATAGACCCCAAAGTACCTTTGATTTCAAGAAAACACTTTTTTCTACGCTTGGCTTATCATACAAAACATTCTTCTTTGATGGCTGTAAAATTGTCTAAACTTATTACTCTTATGAGGGGAATTGTCTGCTGTTTACTGTTGGTACTCATGAAGCGTTCTTCACCTGATAGCCGACTTGTTTGGAATTTCCCTTTTTCCTACTCGTACTCTTTATTTCTCGTTCTACTGTTCGTTCTTTTCTTGAATAAAGTTGTGTATTGTGCTATTATATCTGAACAACAGATAAGAATGGTATCGATTTTTTGTTATTTTTCCTGGAGAAAATGCCCAACAAGAACTACCAGGTTTAGTTCAAACAGTCTGATTCATTCAAATGTAAGAATGGTTTCATAAATGAACAACTACTTGCTAGTGTCCGAGATTGTTGACTAACTGTTACATAGGGGTTGACATAGGCGTAAAGTGAGAAGGGCGTAAACGTTAAATAATAAACTCGTGTTAACACAACGGGCAGAGTGTAATGCGTGTTGAACAGCCTACCTCTTCCGGTAGAAGCTTATACCTTAAGGTATACACGTACACACTCCAAGCGGTGATATCCTACTGTTAGGTTCGTGATGCCCCACTGTGTCCAGATGCGTAAATCTGATAAGACCTCTACCGAACTAAGTAGCCAGCTTGCCGCTCCCTGCTGGTGTATGCTTTAATAGAGGACAGTACACTTACACTGCACTCGTTCGGCTCCTCTCTTGGGCTTAAAATTGAAGTCTAATTTCGATTCACTGGTTAATGTCACACGCTAGAGTGTCCTGCTTGTGGGTTTTTCAACAGGTTCTATAGTCTGAACATAAAGTTTTGCGCTTACATCTTACTTTTTTGGCCTTTCTTACCCAATTTTCGATTAATTCGCAGGCTGATTAGCTCAACGTAATTTCAGTGACATCCCAGTGAGACGGTCTTAATATACAATCACCAGAACTTAAACATTGTATTTTCAGCGTTAAACCGACCAGTTACTACCAACTGGTGCATAGATGCAGTTGAAACTTTAGCGTCATCATCCCACATTCGCGGGTTGCCCACACATATTCAACAAGCCAGTTGTGTACAAAACAAAATATCCCTCCACACGTTTTACTTGCTTTCACCGCTGATTTGCAGTATATGGTAGATGTCATATTTCGGAACGATAGCTTTGTGACCGAGCGTAGGCATGCTGGTCCTGCGTATAGGTCGCATGGACCGAAGTCCAGCGCGAATATTACAACCGCCTTGAAAACTTTGTGTATTTATCTGTTAAGGTGTATGAATGTCGAGATAATGTCAAAGTTCAAAATAACTCTTATCATCGTAGAGTTTGGATGAGAGTTAGTACCGCCAAAACATAATCCCGCAAAACGATCGGAGGACGTGAGGAGACGGAAGTAAGACGTTGGACTAAATGATGTGACACAAAGAAGGTTCAATTTTTGATATATTCCTAGGTTTCTCTGACGTTAACTTCAACCTGATATTGTTGAGATTATATAGTTACACTAAACCTTGCAGTCATATCAGCATTTGAAGCTGTATGAAACTTTATAAAACAGTGTATTCTGTGAGTGATTTCAACTCTTCCAATTTAGGCATTCACTTAATACATTTCTAGTTTAAGAGGGTACGGGGCGATAAGCCCAAACTATACTAAAACCATTGCGTTAAACCAATCATCTGGAGCCAACCAAACGTTGACCTGATCTTTCTGAACGTCATGACTAAAAAGTTGCCATAGTAATTGCTGGTAGTATACATGGCCTAGGTGTCAATACTAGTATTATAGGATAAAAAATTATCACAACAACCCATCCCATAGGTGATTTGGCGGACTGAATACACAATTCTGGTGGAAAAGGGTAAAGGAATTCTAATGTGGAGACTCCAGGCTCTTACACAGACTCTTACCACAGCTGGCAAGACACATTCTATGGGGTAGCTAGCAGTCCTTGTTGCACGTTTGAGGCCAGCCGAAATCCACACTGCTCATAAATGGAGTATCTGATGGTTGGGAACAGTGGTGGTGGTGTTTGTAGCTCTAACAGTGGTGGTGGTGTTTGTAGCTCGGGTTGATGGTTTTGGTATTGATATGTTCGCCGAGCTTGGCATTTAGGTTAAAGCTTGCCACATTACTAACTGCACTATGAACTTCATCGAATCTCTTCGTTATTTCATTAATATGAGCCAAATAAATCGAGGTTATTTACGTTTAGTTCTTCTGATGATACAAGGGTGAAGACTACAAAGTAGCCGATCCTCGACAAAGGCTTTTCATGATGCTTCCTTGTATTGAGATTAAAGCAGAAAAATCTGGCACGTGACGATCCTCGTAACAACTCGATTGGTTCTTTTATAGTGGTTTATGGTCAACAGACATTTGTATGCAAGCAAAAGCATCTTGTTTGTAAGACTCTTATCCTCTGTAGCAAAAGTAGTTAGGAACTTTGGTGCCACTATGTTGTGCGGTACTGTACAGATGGGGAACGCGACTTGAACTGGGTTCTTGCCGGGGTGTTTTATCTGTTTACTCGTTTGGTCGGAGAGTTGTCGCAGTAGTCATTCGTGTTAACTGGGAAATGGGTGGTAGCTAGTGTACTCAAAAGTCATGGAGTTAGTAACGTTTTTAAGGAATATTTGTGAGAATATTTAGTGTAGGTTTTTGTGGAGGATTCAATACACAGCTACTCGAACACTGTCCAATTAGTGCTAAGCTCAAAATATCCTGCTAAAAATTAAAACAGTTGCATTACTGTGGGCCTCAGTTCAAGTAGCAGATAACTGTACCATAGAATATCCTATCATCCAAGTAATGACGAATACCATTCATGTTCATTTTCTTTTCAATCAGGATAACAACGAATCTACTTAAATTTTGACTCGAGTTAAATTCTTCATGATAAGTCCACAGTGAAGCAACCGGTATTCTGGAGCTGTGCTTTAAATGAAAACTACGATGAAGTCTCCAACAAGGCTTCTTTCACTAGTCAGTAAACAGGTAAACAATGCACCATGTTGCTCAGTTTCATTCACTTCGGATCACTTACATTCGCTCTGCTTAACACGCGAGTGGCAGAACTGTCCGCCCTACAAGCTGACAACGTAGTCACACTAGTAGAACTTATGTATCTCTGCACTTCAGCATAAGGAACACACGCCAAGCTTTTTGGGCTTGAGTTGTAGCACCGGAGGTTGTGACAGTTCCAACATGACTGAAACTGAAAGCGTTCAGTCAGATCGTCCCTGTTCCTCACCACAGTAGACGGACTGATCGACTGGTTTACAGTGTCATCGTAATTTCAACGCACACCAATGACATTGTTGAATTCCGGCGTCAGTTGATCAAAAAATCGTGCCTTAGGAATCACTTCACTGAATCACTTGGTGGGTTCCACATGACACAATGGGTTGAGCGGATAACTGAATTCAAATGTGAAGCTTATGATCTCCGTGTGTGACTCTGTGTTTCGGCTGGTAGAGCATTCGTCATATTCTTGCACTCTGCTTATGTCGCCCGTTGCAATCCAGTCAAAATCCAGATTTTCCATAGTGAGTCTCCTCTAAATTTCCAACACAAATTATAGGCAACGTTTTGGTCGTTAAGAGACATTTAAGAACTTCTTTGATATACTTTCTATATCACTCATATTTCTGGGCATTCGTATCCTAAGAGACGTTCGTGGCCAACCCCCAAAGATCTCCCACAAAATAAATAGCTATATTCCTACCCTGAGTTTTTTCTACTGAATTCAAAATTCGACCAATAATGAGAAAAAGCGATAGCTCAGTACCACAACTCTTGAGGTCATCAATTGGAATTAATATACCTCCCCTCATGGCGATCGGGCGTATTGATAATAAGAGGCCAGAGCGTTTCTCAGTTTTGACAATTAACAAGTTAACCTTTGAACAGCAGTGCTTCTGAATCACAGTTCATATGTTGCTGAAACTGAGTAAAGCTATTTTGTAACACAATGGAAATTTTATGCACACCAATCTGCTCTTACCTCTAATTGCAGAATTGCTTGACGACACTACACAAACGTTTCACGTCTTACTACAAACACCTTTACAACTCACCTTACTTCAGGAGCTGAAACGTAAGCACAAAGCATCGGTATTTCGTAGGTATTATTCACCTGGAATAAGGTGTTGGTCATCCCGAATACACCTGAAAAACCGTTGCGAGCCCAGCCGTTTGACTAGTGTAACTTGTCTGAACTCCTTAACTTTTATGTTGTATCCGTTTGTCTTGTCATCTTACGACAGAGTGTTCAGTAACTCACAACCGACCACTACTTATGTACAAACGACTATGTTTGAAGTTACGTATACCATATTTCAGTCACATCGAATTTTGGGGCTCGCGACGAAGGTGTCGACAGTTTTCTCATCTAAAAGTTGTTGAACTCCAAAGTCTTGTTAGGACAAAGTTATGCACTAACGATGAGCTCTATCAAAAGTGACATTCGGGTTTACTACTGCTTCTCGATAAGGACTGGCTGGAAATTTCACCAGAGTGCAAAACTTTCTGACACTGATGACTGATATATGATTACTATCAAGCAAACTCCTTCACTACTTACATCTGCCTAAAATGAATTTCAAATGATAGTTTTACTTAAGAATATGTCATTCAATACACGTCGGGCAGGTTTTTCGTGGATGTCTTTAAGTGGGTTACAGGACAAAGAAAAATTGATTGAGTCTTCCTCAGCAATGAAAATAGCTGTCTACACAATATGGTCAAGTATCCGTACGGTGTTGAAGACGTTCTGGCTGACCAATTGTTTTGTTAATCAACAAAACGCGACGTTTTGTTATTCTCAGTCTGTTTATCAATAACATTTTAAACACGACGCCCAAACTTTTCAACTTCATTCGTACTAAATGTGGTGCGGATACCTTTTAACTTACGTTATGTTCACACAGGCGATTTTCGACGATGTTTCCGCGACGCTCACAAAGTCAATATGGAAAAGATTAACTATCTTCACGCAAAACTCAATTCTGGATCAGATCAAAGGTTATCCGCATTTGGTATTGCAGACGGAGTGTGGAAGATGATCTGTTGTTCGGGTTGAACACCATGTGAACTTTCAACTCCCAGACAACAGAACTTGTAAGTCAACTGAATTGAAACCGTCTGGCGACTTGTCAGATAAGCCAAATTCCACTTTTCTGTTTGTAATTCGAGGACATACATTGTTCACGTCCGGAATGAACAGATTTCGTAATCGTGATCATTAGCAAAGCAGCCATCCTTGTTTTGTATAATCGGCCATCAGGTTTTATGTAATTAGACCCTGAAATGACTTGGTCCTTCTAACACACAAAAAGTCGTTTCATTGTTGTGCCTACTTTCGCACGTGATCCACTCATAAATGTATAGAGTATATCTTGATTAAACACCGAAGGAAATAACTGTTCATATAACAGTTGGCCTTGTGTTGAACGTTGTAGGTTTCATGTTTACAGTAAAATAACCACCAAGCTTGGTTAGACAAGGTAAGCTTCAAAAAGAAATGTCAAGTTAGGCGGTCTACTTTTCGACCTTCAGTTAAAAGTCTGGTTGTTTTGTGTTGAAATTATCGATAGAAAGTTGCAAACAGGTGCGGTTACATTGAGCAGACAGCAAAGAGGACATCTTCTAATGCACAGTTTCCACAGAGCTGGTTTAATACAATGACAGCTAAGAAAGTTTAAAAAGTAGCTTTCTCAAAATTTTCCAGCCACCCATATTTTGGTGAAATTGGTGGCTTTGTTGGTCAACTGGTATGGTGCTTGCCGCATTGGGTGTGATGTTTCTGTCGCTGGTTCGAACTCAGCCGAAGCCCAAACTTTTCGCACTTGGGCCTCATCTAGGTTACCAAGTCTGTCATACTACTTGAAATCGCCTTAAATTCTTAGAAGTTGGAAGGTAGACTACAGAGTTCGTCAAACAATTCATCCGGAAAGGTGTACAGGTTCTTAATCTGTCAATGCTTCAACAAACTACGCTTCATGTTCGCTACACAGTTGGACAAAAAAACGAGGAACCAAGTGCTAATTCGTTCTGAAGGGAGCAAATGCCGTTCTAAGAATATTTCAGCCCCCCTACGTGTTTCCGTCAGCCAGAATAACGCCGTAATCGTTCTTTCATTAATCCACTGTAGCTAAAGACAACTAACCGTGTAATCCAGAAAGAGTTAGAAATCTCCAGTGTATCAGGTATCAGTTTACCCGTCGACGGGACATGCCTTACATTACACTGTTGAGGTGCTCACTTAGTCGATAAAGCATTCCTTCGTGAGTCTTTACCTGCACGCACTTCCAGCTAACTTCATGTGAAGAGCTTCTACTTGATTGCTGTTCTTTCTTCATCCCGATCGATCGCTTAACGGCGAACCTAGACGATCGATATGCCAAGTTCACTAGAACTGCGCTCAGCCATGTGAAATGGTGACTGGTGGAATTAAAGGTACTCAGCGGGCCTAAAATAATCCTCCAGTACCAAAAGTGTGTATTTACAGTGCAGAAGAACGCTCGTTGATCTATAAGTTCATAAAATCTTTTACCCAATGAAATTTGCCAGTTTTTCGCAACACCGGAGTTTCCAGCCATTTAGTCATGTCTCCCCCTAGTCTCACCTATTAGGTTGACATAAATCCACATTCAGCTGCGCCCACTTTTATCCGAACGTATCGATTTTGATGGAAAAACTATAGTCATGACCTATCCATTTAACGGTACACGCAACATGTTAAACTTGACTCGTTCTCAATTTCGAGATTCGTAACTCATCGATCAGGCATAGTTCGCTTCAGCAGTAAATCAGCCCAGAGTCCAGTGGATATTTAGCCAGCACATGTGTGAGATCGCATCAAGTTGCGAATGAGAGCCCCACAATTTTCTCTGTGAGTCCCAGTCGGTCGTCTGATGCACAATGTTGGTGCCTCCAAGTGAGAGCTGTCCAGTGTAGTCCAAGCTCTAATTAGCATTTTTGTACTGGTTAGCCAACTCTAAACTGAGGGACGGTGAGAATCGAAGACTGAACAGTATAATGCTCATTGTAGGAATTTGGTTGATTTAGTCAAGTTTTGCCAACAAAGGTGAGATTGGATGTGCCTCCATTGCTAGCTAATGCATTCTACATCCGAATGATCATTTAACTAGGAGATAGTTGATAACATCGTTAACCAATTTCATATTTTCTGCGCCCTACAATGTTTTAGGGTAATTCATGATGATTCACAGTAACTGTTCAAGATAGATTACACCACATTAAGTCCTTTGTGTGTTGAAGGAAATTCCGGCGAAATCGGTTCTTCCAGTGTGCAAAAAAGTATGTCGCCACGGTGAGCTCACGAAACCAACCACATGTAAACAGAGGGCAAGGAGTGCGAGGACCAAGTGTGTGTGTGTTTTGGTTCGGAAAATAAACAAGTGGTTTACATGTACAACGAATTTAGCACGTTCGAAAAATAGTGTATTAAGGGGCTGAGAAGATGCAATAACCAGCAGCAAATGTGTAGACACAACTGAAATACTACGCATGTTGGCTTAATGGAACATCCGAAAAAACAAACAAAAATACATCACGTTAAAACGACCAGTTAGTTGCAATATTAAAAGACAACAGTTTTTTCTAAGCTGTTGATCAATAACCAGATGACCACACCTCTGAAACAGACAAACAAGGAGAACAGGAGCACATAGATTGCTTTTGTTGGAATACCCTTTCCAGTGGGTGTCTGCAATAATCCGGAGTGCCCTAAAGCACTAAGAAATCGATATGTTCCTTCATTATGTCAACGAAGGACGCCGTCTGACGATGCCGGAAAACACAATCTAACCACACGTTCGTATCAACTATGTTTATCTGTTCGGTCAGATTTGCAGACAACGGAAGGTTACAATGAGAGAAACAGAGTGACAAATTTTCCACCGAAGGACCCAGTACACTAAAAAGCACTAGGTCATCCGCCAGTGACATTATATGAGTGAGCTAAAGATCATAAAATCGATTATGACAACGAGCAGATGCACGCGGAATCTCTCACAGTCAACACACGCCCTGCCTGTGTCAAAAACAATGACTGCCAACATCTCGTCCTTTTGTATAAGCATAGCCACACACCAGTCATCATCACAGCGTGATGCGGAAACTTAACAGAGAGAGGTTGCAATGACGAGAGTTAAATTAAGAATAAAGATTTGTGAAGTGAAATGCAAGAAGCATTAGAGTATAGGAGTGCAGATTAGTGCATCCCAGTGAAGATGAGAATGAAAAACAAAGTTCTCATTGAACTGTGAAAAGCCAGGGAAACCATTCATCAACAAAGCTAAAGAAAAGAATGGGTAGTAGATCGCAGACACCCAAGTTTCTGAAAAAAGGAGCGGATTACTTGTCAACAACGAGGTTGTTGACCGATGCACTCGTTAAATGGAGTAGAATGGATATGATTATATGACCTACCTGTGTCTAACGCTCTCGTCGCCTCTTCGCCGACGGTGTACTACGAGTAGGTTGGTGACCTACTAACCCCAATCGGCCGGCGCATTCGCGGCCGCACACATAGCAACGCCATATAGTCAGATCACCGCGACCTATGGTACTGATGGTTCCCTTGCGTACCGCACGCTTCCGCTCGCGGCCGCGCGAAAACTGCTCGTTGAACTTTCGGACGCCCTCTCGGACCGTATTCCTCCAGGCCGTCCGGTTCAACGCTAAGTCTTCCCAATATCTAAAATCAATGTTGCGACGTGAAAAACTTACCTGCACACAGAACACACACACACATGGAGGTAATCGCATCAACCACATAAAACACAATGGACATTCACACCTCAAGAGATTCGGTAAAATCGCAGAGGAACATCAGTACTGCGCTGACAAACCGACCACACATACTCGCAAAATCAGACCAGGCAAAACAGACATCAAGTCAAAGCAAATCACAGCACATGGTCACCACCCACAACGAACGCATCGAGAGCACCTGCCTTTTGTCTGGCTGCTCTGGCAAGGTTGAACCTGCGAGGATCGAAGTCGTAATCAGCACAGCCCGCGGGATCCATCAGCACAAAAGCCCAACCACCACGCCAATGTAGCATAAAGGTCAGACTCATAAGCTCACACACACGCGCACACACACAGAGAGCAACGTCTGGATTCGATGATTGACTGATAAACAGCCAGCCACAGTCACATGACTTTGTTATAAGCTAGCATTTCCTGTCCATGTGATCACTTGATTGAAACGTTGTCTTGGCAAGGTTAGTCACAGTAACGGAAGCGTCCGTGATAAAAACTATCAATTTCCTAACGTCGCTCGGTTGTTTCCCCCTTTGTTCTTTCAGATAGCATCATACGGTGGACAACGTGGTCACCTTCATCAGAAACAGTTTTGGTTCAGGTATTCGAAAAGGGAGAAAGTTACGTTTTGTGAAATGTCGATGCTTACCAGCGGTTATTTTTTATTCTGTTCAAATCATCCACCTGTGACATTAACATAAATAACAGCGCTCACTTCAACATTTCCCTAATGACGCACTTAACTAGAAATATTTCATGTTCATCTAGTAAACATGTCTCCGTGACCCCACATCAATGACGGCAACTTCAAACATGTAGCCTCCAACTTCAATCATATTGATCTCTCCTAGTATAACGCATTATCTTCGCACCCCAGTTCCAATCGTTCCGCGAATTAATATTTGCTATACAAATGACTGATAACCTTACCAACAAACGGTTTATCATAACACAGCAGTTGCTGTGATTTCCCCGAGAAATCAGCTACTGATGTCCACTTCCTCTGGATGGGCTTAATTCTCCGATTTTTCAGAGTTTCAACAATTTTGTGTCTGTGTGCACACTAAAATTCAAGTCACTTCGAACCGTTTTCGGATTACCGTTGGAGGCTAAATATGTACGATGAGGAAAATCTACTGGATCTTATCTTCGATATTGCTTTTAGCTAGTCGGTCCGAGACCACCCAATGCTATAATCTCAATGTTTCCATTAATCCTTTCAGAAATAACAAGCGTCCAGTTCGATTGGGTCTGGTTTCACAGGTAACGAATTAACTGACATGCAGCTTGTGAGTGTGAACTTCCGCGATAGAAGGCTAATAAGTCGAACAGTTCTGGTTGCTGAAATCCACCCGGAAGTAAGTCGTACTCTCCGTTTTTTGACCGCGCAACAGACGATGAACTGCTTGATGTGAATTTTGTTTGCACTGATTTAATCAGGACAATGCAATCAACAGACCATTTTCTGGTGTGACTTAACTGCAAGTGCAAGACTACACCTGAGCAAGCATGCACGCACACACTGACTGAAACACAGTATATCGGTCCAACGGAAATGTACAAGAAACTTGTACGAGCTTGTGAACACCCTTATTAAGGATTTTGATTTTCACCCAAAATGACAGCCAGTAGATCAGCAAATCATAGCCAGGCCGGAACACAGTGAGTTTGCTTCAGGTCCCACACGAATCAGACCATACGGTGATATTCGGAAGCATTTTCTTCTACCAAGTGTGCTCACCTAACCGGTCACATGACACAGGCCAGCAAGGCGATGTTGTGTTTATTATTTCGGAATTGCCTTACGGCGAGCGTAAATTTTACCAATTTTAGAAGCATCAACACAACACGCACTCGTGCTATGAAATTTGTCTCCAGGTTCTAATTTACTCACATCATTTAAAGCCTGCTAGATAGCTTCTTTCACCTAACACAATAACCGACATTCTTGAGGTTTCAGTGTGAATACCTGGACAGCAGTTACAGAGATTCTGAACCTGGTCAAGAGTGATCTCAGACATGTGAAGGTAAGTGTATTAAATTGGCTGTCCTTTACACACACTCTCACCCCTGTGTAGCAAATGCGTCACAGTTTTGCTGTAACAGTGCACTTCTCCTCTGTATTCTTCCCCAGCCGATTGAGCAGAGGTTGTCTGAGCGTACGATCTAACACTCTGCTGCTCTGCGGACGTTTTAATCCTAGCTTGTGCGAAGCGAATGTCCCTCAAGTTATCACTCTACAGCCTCGGCACAATATTCTGCCGTACGTATAACATCCTAGATAAATCGAGCGAGTACTAGTTCCAGTCATTCGGACCATCCGAACTATTTTGATCAAACATGACCGTCACGTGCAGGTGGTCTGATCCTCAGACTAACCCCGGTGGTCACCGAAATTTCCGACAAGCTGATATCGATCGACTCTTTATGATCTTGTGAACTGTACCTAATAAAAAAGCCAACGTCAAACCCTACTCGGTAGTGTTTAAGTTACTCTTTCTCGCAAATAACTCACGAAGTCAGGAGTGTACGGCACCCCTTCCACCCGGATCGTTTCTTCACACAGCGATTTCCATCAGATACAACTCAACTGTTTAACACTGATTTTGAACTCATCAACCTTCTTCCGATTCTTGAAACTTGAATAGTCAATAAGCCTGTCGTCCACTTCTCGCAGTGTG
The DNA here is from genome assembly GCA_008508345.1 of Paragonimus westermani. NCBI lineage: Eukaryota > Metazoa > Platyhelminthes > Trematoda > Plagiorchiida > Troglotrematidae > Paragonimus > Paragonimus westermani. The sequence continues at coordinate 85,262 of QNGE01002996.1, read as the reverse complement.
CAAAATTCTCCGGTTTTTCTCAGTCAGGTATGTACGAGAGACAAAACTGGTGACTTTCATTCACCGTTAAAAACAGATCACTTTGCAAGTTAGGTTACTACGTATTTTTCACTTTATTGCAAGTGTAATAACAATCGCTGTAACTGGGATACAACCCAACATTTATCTTGCGTAACTCCACCAGTCCAAACTCACAGTGACACCGTCAAGTTAAGTGGTGTAGTAAATGATTGGTAATTTGCTGATCATTCGTACTACTCAAAGTTGAATTAATCTGTTTTGGAATAAAGTATTGCTCGTACTAAAGATTGTCCATTCCTTCCCTCATACTGCAAGAATTATCACAGCGTGCGCAACTTTGTCATTATTTTAATCAAAATCACGGGTTGCGTATGCTGGTTAATTTGACAGCATTCACGCCTCGCTAGTTTCAACCCTTTCTTGGTAGCATGAAAATTTATGTATACTTTGATTGTATTCCCAATTACAAGTTTGTTGTCAGTCTTAGTAACCCCATTTTCTCAAAACCCCTTTATCTCTAAGGCCCAATCAGCGATTTCGGTCTACCTGGACGACAGTGATCACGTGCCGGCGATGAGCTTACTGTTCAAGGTCATTTGGCGGGTAGCCCAGAACAAGTCAAGGGCGGTCCAGCGACAAATTTTAGTGAATGTTGATGCAATTGGATTAACAAAACGTTACTCTTGTTTAATGCCAACAGAACGAAACGCTTCATCATCACTTATTCAACCAACCGTTTGAAATTGGTGCGCATTATTGCCCAAACAGTCTTCCTGCTGGATGGGGCTACAAGGTCATTTTCGCCTCAGCCATCACATCCAAACTTGTACTGTGACAACCTGAAACGGAGGTACTGCTGCAAAAGTGACAGCTTATTTCGTTCTATTATTTTGTTGTTTAACTACGAACATCTTGATATTTGCTTTGATAGTTTGTCAGGAATTAACGACATGGATGGATTGAAAACTATTTAAAGATCCGTGCTTACTAAGGGATGTGCGTTAGGTTGTCCACATCTCAAACTACTATTCACCTTATAGTAATATAAAGCTAAATCCATTTTAGAACATTTGGACCGGTGAAATAACAAAGCTGTAAATTCGCCGCTTGTTGCAAATTCGTGTACGAGGATGGCTTAATGTGATCATCTCATTCACCCAACTCACCGAACTTAACGCTATCAATCGTCTTACGGTTTACTGTGGCCAATTACCCACTAGTGAGTGACCGATCGATGGTGTGCAAATGAAAAACGTGTACCAATGAAGCAGACAAACAGTCCACGTGTGTACCACAGTTTCAAACGTTTTTCCGATTTGCTGTGTCCACAGCTTATTAAAATTCGATGACTTTCCTGTCATTACACTTTAGCTACACTAATCACATCTCTTCATTGTTTGTTTGCGCATGTACCTGTCGAAACTATTGTCCAATGAATCAAATACGTCGTCTTTCAACTGCTGAATTAGTCTCACTGATTGCGAGCCGAACCTGTGCACCGAACATGACATATATTTACATCCGTTTTCGATAGACGGTTTGATAATTCAACTCAAAAAAATGCGGCAACAAACCTGGTTCCCCCTCAGCATCAGTAGTCAGTCCGTAGTGACAACACTGAACATGTGGGCGACAAAACTAGATCTCTCGAAAGAATACTTAGCAAAGATTCGAGATGTGTTTGTACAGAGCTGGAATCCACTGGAATGCAATCTATCACTACAGGCTGTCTTAGATAAAGTAGACTATTCTAATTAACTAACAGTTCCGCTTGAGGATTTAAGTTCACAGTTCATTGTAGTAATTGCTTAAAATGTTGTCCAAAGCTCATTTCACATGAAAACTGTTTTTGAAACAGTTGGATTTATTATGAGCAGACCATACATCGGTAACATTTGACGTTATTTGTTCCAGTTTCGTATTTGTTTTAGCAGACCTTGAATTTAGGATATTCTCAAAGAAAGAAACTCAATGAGGTTAAGTAGGATGATCATTCTGACCGTTCGACGAGGTCTCATCTCCCAATTCATGCTCAACCAACTGTACTGTCTAAGCATACAACAACAGAAACTGGAGTGACTTGTAAACCATTATTTTTCCGAAACTGTAACACACAACATTTCTATCCGCCCTGACAAAGACAGTATATTGTTTCTACACATCTTTGGATGAGTGTGTTGAAAATAGTTAACAGCATTTAGCTTAAACCCCTAGTTCATATTCAACCTTTTGTATGCAGGAGAACGTTTCAGTAACCCTGGTCCCCATACTTTCTTTCAAAATCGTATGCTTCTTGTCATATTGTTTATGTTCTGTTGTACCACTGTGGGTATTCATTAGGCCGAACTATAACCCACTTCTTCGTGAAAGTGAAACGCATCCACCTCCATGAATAGCACTGAACTGACGCCATGTTCTTCCAAAAGCTTTTTACAGAGCAGTTTACATGTATGGAGGGATAGGGTTTCCTGTTACGACTCTGCCTTACATTAATATAAAAACCCGAGTTATTTAAATATATTGTGTGGTACGTGTACTCTTATTTGTGTAGCCTGGGATGCTAATCACCGTACGAGGGCACCCGCCCTTAAAAAATTGCAGACAGCCCCACAAGAGATTATTTCGGTTAAATTTGATCGATCAACTACATAATTTCCGCTTTTGGCCCTACCCGTGGGTAAAGTGCCATTGACTGTCTTGATCCTGATAATGGTCTACGAATTAGTAGAGTGGTAGTTAAGGATGAATACATACTGAAGACAGGGAAATAAATGGAAGTGAACAGACAGAACAAGTTTTGGTGTGCGGGCTTACCAGTGACGGCAACACAGTGCCACATCAGGAAATGTTTCCAATCATCGATTGAGATGATTATGACCTCCCGAATCAGCTAAGCGACAAACACCAGCCTTACACACCGAAATGGTGAAGACTTTCATAGCTCGTGACCACGATATTTAATAGCCAATCTGAAGTTCCTTCCAACCAATTGCAGCCACAGTGAACAGTGCGCAGTGCGGCCGACTGTTCGCCGGCATGCGGAGTATACGACCAAGCCAGCGAAGACTGTACATCTCCGTTATCGGTCACGTACTGCGCCTTTTCTAAATAAGTGCCGACGAACTGTCGTGGTGCTCACCACAGCAGCCCATTTGATGTAGGCCAACTGACGGAGACAACAGTGATTGAATGTTGGGAGTTTAATGCAACTCTCACACTGACTGGCCAGGTCTCTGATCCACAAACCAAAATAAAACGTACAAGCATGCTGTAAACTCTACCCTTAATCGACAAGCGGATGACTGCCACGTCACAATAACACTAATACAGGCTGGTGAGATGACTATCCAGGCAGACAAGACCAGTGACAACCCCAGCTGCTTACTTACAATAACAAAGGCAAGGTTGGTATCAACCCAACCTTGTATGAACTGTACATTTTAATGGTTCACAGTGTGTGCCATGCATTTGAACCGAATTACTTAATTGGCTGAGCATGACCAGAATGATCTTTGCAAAAGAATTAAGTAAGCCAATGGCCTCGACACATTCAACATCAGTTTGCATGCTACCTTGTAAAAGCTACACTCCAAGATTCATGGAAGTCTTGAGTTCTTCCAGAATATTATCCATCAAAAAGCTGGATCGTCGCTTTATTCACAAGATGCGTGAGATAACTCCTCATAAGTGCTTATTCTGCATTCACACCGTGGAGCCAAGTAATTCAGCATGTTGGCATGATTCATTAGGACAGACCTCTGATGAAAACTGTCCCAAAAAATGTGTCTGGAAACCGAATCAAAAGTTGTCTTTGAGTCGGAAAGTGTCACCACCTTTGATTGAAGGAATGGATACCCACCATCTTTTATCTGTTGTATTGTAAAGTCATGATCGGTACTTTCGTGGCCGGGTCAGAAACCTGTATGTTCACCTGTTACCTTTGTGTTTCACAGACCACCATCTTATGAGACCTAAGAGCATCTTAGAAGCGATAGCAACAAACCTGGAACATCGTTGCTTTTCCCATGGAGACCAACAGTCTACTTTGTAAGTGGGAATGACCGTTGATAGGCTTCAGTAATGAAGCATCTCTTCATTTACTGTCGAGAGACGAAGCAACGGGGTCAGTTCAAACAATAATCTGGAAGTTGTTGGAAGAAGAAGATTCGAACCTGAGATTCTGTTATGTTTCAGTGTTTTAGGCTCCGAAACCACTTCGGTTCGCGATAGAGCACAACCCAAAGCGCTATAACAATGCGCACAATCTCCATCACCCACACCATCTACAGCGGGATCAGCTGTCTTAAACCACTTGAAATGACCCTCAAGGTGATCACTCCACCTGCCAAACCGTCACATGAAACTATAAATTCGTGAGCCACGTTCTCTGCATATAGTCTCATTAACACCTTGCCGATGTCATGTGCAACTACCAATCAGGAAGAGTACCGCCCGGTTATTTCCAATGAAAATATCTTCCATCTCCTTGGCCCGCTCGAAGAAGTAAGCGTCACACTTCTTATAAGTTTCCACTTCAGTTCACGACGATCCCTATCGTATCCGGAGTCGAAAGGGATCAGCAGACGCTTGCACATAAAGTGTTTCACGGCAACAGAAATCCAGTTCTACCCTGTCTGTAGGTTTGCGTAGTTGTTGAAAGTTTTTTCTATTGCTCGTTCGCGACACTCCACAGTTTAACTCTCATTGCTGTTCGACTGATTCTTCAATGGCCGTTATCGTTCGACTCCCAAGTGAGTGTTGCCTGTCTACCAGCAAGTGGGCTCTCGGCAATTATATTCACCACAATTTTGCTAGAAAATGTTTGTCCTTCAGTGTACGTAGCCTAATCGCATTGGTTAATGTTCACATGTAACAATATTCTTATGTTTAACCACTGACAGATGCGTTGCAATATCAGTTATTCCAATACGTAACTTCCTTACTTCTCTTCCGAAAATCCTCCATTTAATCATCAAGTATTTTCAATTGAGAAATGTGTCTGGCAGGGTAGGAAAGGTAACACACGGGGGTGAGTCAACTAGTCTTTAAGTGGTAACCGATCGAAAATCCATTTTCCAACCAACAAACTGTCAGTAATGGGTAACTGTAGCACTGTTGTCTTCCAACATGGAAAGAATGTTAGAAAAGACACCCTCGACCAAAAAACACTCCGATCGCTCAACAGTTGCCCGTGACAGCTGGTGTATTATCCACTACGGTCGGAAGACAACCGACATCATCCCAAAGCCTGATGTAGATTCGAACACGTATAATGCACGCAACCTTGCTAATAACCAGACATTAGTGTTTTATCCACTGCGTCCTCGGGTAAGCAATCACCGAATTCCCAAGTGAGTCAGAATCCCGAGTCAATGGTCCCGGATAGGGTCACGCAAGAAAACCTTGTACCTTGTTGTCTTACAGATCAGACTTTTGAGTCAAAGAATGAGGCAGTAGTCCATCAAGTCAAATTGACCCCGCGGCATTAACAACTGTGAAGTACCAGAATTCATTGTTCGCCTGGTCGTGATATTATTCACACATTACGGCCTTCTTCTATCTTAGGGCCTGAGTTTTCTGCCTTTTCTATGCTCTCGTGTAATAAATCTTCCTGGGGCCAATACAACTTGCAAACATTGGTGTCTTCAATATCCACACTCACCGACAAGTTGGTCAACAAGCTGCTCTGACACGTAAGTTCTCAAGTCTGGAGCTTGATGTGTTCTGTGTCGTAGACACGAGTTTATGACTCTAACATGGCTATTCACTTGGGTTGATTTCCAGACAATTGCAAATTCAAACATTTCTCTCCCAATGTCTCCGGTGACGCCGAAGCTGATTCGTGTGGTCAACCTGGAATGAGGGTCACAATGTGCTCCAGAGCAGAGCAATGCTTGCTCGACTGGATCATAGTGAAAAATCGCTTATGCGCTGACAGGTTCAATGCACTGATTAAAGTCAATCAACGCAAATCTGTGAAGTATTGTATATTCATTACATCTGCGTACGCCCCGACGGACAGCTGTTTGGATACTCCCGAGCCTCCGTTCTACGATGCGTTCGTTGATCTTCATTCAGTCGTCATCATGCTAGCGGGCGATTCGGATATTCAGCTTGGTCGTCTTTCTTTTAAGGAGAGCTGGCTGAGAGGTGTGTTCGGTTTTCGGGCACAACGCACTGTGGAAAACTTTAACGCAACCTGACTGAAAGCTTGAGTAAAGACAACTTTCCTGAAGAGAACCATTCTAGATGGCTGAAACGTTGAGTGGTACAACTAGCTGACAACGTTGCGTTATTCATAATCCGTTTATTAATATCGTGAGCACCACCTGATCAAGAAGTCGAAAGGGATGGAAACAGCATTTTCATCTTAAAATAGTGGAAATATTTTTCCCTTGACCGTCTCGGTGTAGGTGAAACCATATGCGAGAAAGATTGTTCACTTATCACCAGTCAAATGCGCGGAATTGACAGGTGGATTGAGCATTTTGAGAAATAGTTCCGCTGGCCTCAACCGGACCTTGAGGACGACGAGGCCCGAATGATCAGTTACTAATTCCCGGGACTGCCCCGTCAGAAGCACTAATGGCCGTGAAGTTCAGGCTATTTGGGAGTAACAGTGCTTCTCTACCACGTCTCTCTCTATCCTGTTTTCTTGAACTGTAGTGCGAATTTGATAACAGAGATGACGAAAGTCCTCCAGACTATTCGGGATTCTGAAGGAGTACCTCGTGTTTGATGCTTATCAGCAGTGATCTTCGTTTTCAAAAAAGAAGCTCGAAGCCTATGGGACAACTACAGAGACATTAGTCTAATGTATTTTACGTCCAGTTTATTCACTGACCTTATATTACGTCAGCTCACTCAGTCGGGAAAAAGTCAGGTACCTTGGGAACATGCCAGAGTCAAGTTCGATCGTGAGTGAGTTGATCATATTTTTAACCTACAGTGGATCTTGGGAAATCGACAATCTTATACACGGTCAACGGTCGCGCTATTCCTGAAACTAAAGACTGCTTTCGATTCGGTCGCTAGTAACGTTCTATTGAACTGTCATCTTCGCAAAGGACTACCAGGGAAATACGTAAATCTGCTGGGAATAGTACATGTGTAGTCTACAGACAAGATGAGGGTTTATGCACAACCATCACGGAGGTTCATCACATCTAATGGTATCCGTCAAGGGCGTCCGATCTCCCCTTCTTGTTCAGCATAGCCAAGGAAAACATTCCGAGGGTGTGTTTGAGGAATCTAGTCAGCTCGACGTCGAGCTTCTTCCTGGTGCTCAGCTGACCGATTTGGAATATGCGGGCAACATTGTCTCATTTAGCCCTTCAGCTGAGGGCATGCAGACCATGCTGAACAAGGTTAGTGACCTGGCTAGTTTGTACTGAGTGAGTTTCGCATCTTCACAATGTAAGACGCCGCTTGAACCGACAAACTCTATCACTCGCTAGATGGCTGTGGTCTTCGGGAAGTATCACGCTATCCACTCTCCAATCTTTGGCTGTTTAATCCAGACCGCCTCTTCCCCAAGATTTTTATTCGTGCTATCGAGCTTAGGTGTAGTCGGCTGCGGACTAAGGTCCGAAATTCACAAAGTGACCGAAGCGATCAGTCAGTTCTCTGCCGTGGCAACTGCGGTCAACCAGAAAGCCTCGCTCATATCCCTCAGTCATGATGGATCACTCATGATGCGCGTTGTGCTCGACATAACCGGGTGGCTAAAGACTTGGCGAGACGACTGTGTGACTTGGTCTATACAATCTTCGAAGAGCTGCGAGTACCAACAGCGAGCTCATTCATCAAACCCGACGTGATCGCGGTTCGTGGCGGCGCTGCTGATGACTACCGATGTCAACTTGCCTGGACGGAAAAGATTGCGAAATACGGTACCGACTCCCATAAAGCTGTCATTCTGTCGATCCTCCATACCACGAGATCCGACGTGAACTCTATCTCTCATTCACCTGTGATTATTTCTTTTAGCGTAATCATGTTCTCTTCTCCATGTAGCGCCCTTCTTTGACTGGGACTGCCCTCCTATGCAGTCACGGACCTATGTTTACTGACTGTCCTTGGTTCCCCAAAAACCTGGCGTTGACTGATGTCACTTCCCTGACAGTCGTCTCTCTATGAAGGACATTCTGTCCCGATGCGTGAGCCTTGACTGTGATAGCACCCTCTTGCCTTAAAGAGCCTCTGATTTTGTGGGATTTACCGTCTATTATATTTCATCTTTAACGAGTGTTTTCCTATCCTGTTCCTCCATTTTTCTGTACACTGTTTGGTACACAGCACACAACTAACATTTGTTTGGTGCTTGAACTAATAACGCTTGACATTCTTATACGAGGACATGTCAACTGTACAGTGTTGCCAACTACGCAGCGCCTAACATTTGACTGTGAGCTCGTTTCTGCATACTCCCCATTCCAGTTCTCTTAGTTCTTACTGGTGTCGCCGCTTGTTCTTCCTTTGCAAGAAACTGTGTACACTGCTCTTCAAAATAAACGATAAACTTGCTGTTGTAATAGATGATGATGATGATGATGATGATGATGATGATGATGATGATGATGATGAGTGGGTAGGTTCACCTGATTACTTGGGTGAACAATAAAATTAGGAAAATCTTCCAGGTTAAATGTAGAGAGTCGCGCTAAATTAGGTCACGCGTATTGCTGGGTTTGGCTGATCTACTTAATTAAACGAATTAAATAATGCTTGGCCTAACGTTTTAGTGTACTTTGCACCGACGTTTGTTTTGATAGTTCTTTTAATTATTCAGTTCTGTCAATCCAGTGGAGCAATTTGGTAATGTATGGTATACATACCCTGCAGATAAAAAATACATTCAATAACTTAGGCTTTACCTCGGACCGCCCTCTCATTGGTCCTATGCCTGTTGGCCAACCTGTCCGTTTTCCCATCTGCCCGGTAATCTACTCGATTGTCTGCCTAAATCTGTCTGTTCGTTTCTCTCCACGAGTAAGCATAAAACAGTGTCAAGGTCACGGCGTTAAGTCGCAGCCTGTGTTGGGGATATTGACCACCTGTAAAAGATCTGTAGAAAACTGTGTGATCATTTAGACAATAATTCAGTTAGTAATTTCATACAGATCTGGAACTAGTTGCAACCTGCCTAGGGAGAAAGATATAGGAATACCGCAATATCTCCGTTCAACCCCACTGCAACATCTATGGGGACTATCCACATATCGCGCTTCATTTTGTAAACCACCATACCACAATGGAAAGAGCCGGCTTTTAAGTCCCTGTAGAATTCGTTGCCTTGAAATATAATCGAAAAGGGCTGACTGTCTCCTTTCGCACTCAGCATAGATGGGTACCGGATTCAGATGAAATCGAATTTCAGGAAGCCGTGTTCAAAAAAGTGTAACAAAACAGTGAGTATATTGTATAAGACTGTAGAGTTCCCCCTTATTTTAATGGGTTAACTTAATGCTAGTAGCCATGTGACCCACCTCAACCCACTTAGTTAGGTCACCTAATAAGTAACACAATAAGATATTAGGAAACTGGAACACAGAATAGAGAAATCAGGAAAAGTGAGTTTTGAGATTATCTAATCACCCTGTTCACCGTGACTAGTCGATTACATGCAGACCGAATCGAGTTTCACGTTATTAAAAGTGCCAATACAAATCTGATTAAAATTTTGGAAACACGTGTGTGCGTGGTTAAATTCTACACCGTGTAAGGTTGTGATTACTCAGTGAACATCGTTTTCGATTACATCTAACAGCAGCGATTACAGCCACATGATCAGTCGATGATCAATCAATATTACGCCCCTGACTCTTGGTAAGCTGACTGGTCCTGATATTCAGCACTATCTTTTCAAGCTGTTCAAGCAATTTAGGCGGCCATTTCTGGAAGGCTTAACCAGGTCTTGCTCCAAGACTTCTTTCAGGGAGATAAGGTGTGTCCATTTCTGTAGTTGTAAATTTATGTGTAAAACGGCAGAAACATTGTATAGGTGCCAGCATATCCACTGACTGAAAACAATGTTAGATTGATTAAATGTGACTGACGAGAACGTATGGAATCACAGAGCCTTCTCACAGTAACTTTGGTACATCCAAGCTGCCCACGTCAAGTGGGGAGGAGGACTTGAGGGGTCGCATTCAGAAGTCGTACCTAAAGAGCAACGAGATACAGTCTTATTGGATGACAACCGGAAACCCGTGAATAAAATTTCTGACTCGTTTACCGCCAAGGTGCTTACCTTGCCTGAGATGCCACGAATCTGATATTTCTGTAATATTCCGGTTCCTGTAATTGTAATCGAAGTCACATCAGGCACCTGAAAAGAGCTGGAAACGAGCTGAATAGGTTGCTGACAGTCAAGTGTGATCCATGAGCGACTGAATTGTTCTTTACATGAGGGCGATTTTTGCAACCAAATTCTCCCGTAATCGGACTACCTCAATTCAGTAACTAACAAACTGACCTTACTGTAAGATGTTGTGTCCATAACAGTATAGATGAACTAGTACGTTTCCAGCAAGGAGATTTTAAACACCGCCAGGGTATTCTCTTTAATCTGGCCCCTCTTTCTTGGAGTTTCTGGCATAATCGCATGTGAAAGATTCGAATTTAATAGCAGTGTAACCCACCTTGACAATGTAACATAAAAGCTTACCGATTGCATTAGGACAGTTTTAGGTTTGTCAACCTGGGACCATAAAAATCACTATCCAGCAAAAACACCAGCAGCAAGGAAAAATATTTCTGGTGGTTCGTTTCTGGCATGCATCTAATAGAAACGGGAATGCAAATTTGATTGACTGGAACAACGTCACTGATCGAATAATGAACGGCAAGTTAGTAAACAGTTTACCAGTTCTACCGAAGTTCGTAGATCAACCATTTGAGCAAGTTGTGTATAAGTAAGCAGTGCATAGTAAAAAAGATCCAACGTGAAGGTGACACTGTTGGTAGCCAAGATCGCGGGTTGCGCAAGGATGGTTCATTCAGAAAATTGACACAGCTGGTATCTGGTTCCAGATCACCTTGAACACAAACACACATTTGCATACAACAACAACCTCCGGGTCTGACAGTTGTCAGTGTTACGTCCCTGCATGGAAAATACCACTCCTTGTCTAGGCACACACCGGCATTCCACCTTGTGTTTTCCACTGATTACTTGAACACTTAGTTACATGTTGCGGCCTGATTACTCACGAATCGTACGGTGCGATCGTTCCTCCTCACCACAATGTTGGTATTGCAGATACTCGAGAAACTAATGGTGTTAAATGGTTATAATTCCGCACGCACGAATTAAGTTGTAGGTGCTGTATAACAAGCACTTCTTTTGACTTAGTTGTGATCAGTGCAGAATTAAACGATTGCTAAATTTTCGCCATACGCACAGTTTCAGTTTTGAAGGGCGGATGCTGGTCACTTCAACCGCAGTAATCGTTACCTTTCTGAGCGCTTGCAGACAGCCCCGGTCTGTAACAAAATTACTAGAAGACCCTGGACTGTGCTTCTGCTCTCTGCCACGATACTCAAAATTATACATTAACTGACCTTATGACGAGTTTTTCAAGGGTCTATGCACAATATTTATCAATTCGCTATATATCTGATTTATACTCGTCTATCAATGTAATTTAGGTGACATGAAATAAGGTAACCATGTTAGCAGAATAATTTATCCTTGATTAATGTAACTTCAGCTGACTATCTTTGAGGTAAAGACCAGTAAAATTACTTGTTTTTTTTCAGTAAGCCCTCTCACAACGTTCCTAACGCTTCACCCCCGTCCAAGCGATTGTAAAGTGTACACCGGTATCCCTTTGTATAAACACACCAGAGTGAAATGTCGAGAAGTTTACTCTCAACTTGCGACTATGTTTAATGACACAGTCAGAAAGTTCCAACAACTGACATTCTTATTCGGCTCACGTACGGCACATCCTAGTGAATTGGCGCTTTCGCTTAAGGTTGTTAAGTTGTCTTCCGAACAATCGCCAAGTTTTAGGGGTAGCTCAGATGTCTGCCCATCAGTGAAGAGTGCCCAATCACGGCTGGAAGTCTCAAAGTTGTGTCAACACCACAATCGTGTATTAACTATAGACCAAATGTTCTCATGCACATAGGGCTGTTGCCTGATGAGAGATCAGTGGCGTATCACAAAAATATCCGGTAAAACATCTTAATTGCAGGATGTAATACTGACAAACAGTGGGAAAGTCACTCACAACTTCTCGTGGAATTTTCAGGCAACCCACTCTAAAACGAAATACCATACACGAGTTGTGGCCTTACTAGTACTCGTTGGTAGTGCATAACACACAAATGAACTCCTTAAGTGGTGCATATCACTGTAGATGTTTCGACCTCGCTTATCATAATCTTAAAACTTGTTGATAAACATATACGTCCATATATATATATATATTGCCGAAGATGCACTAAGCAAGAATGTAACTGCTGCCAGTTATCTCAATTTCTGACCTACGTTGCTCAGCTGCGAGACGGTTGATAAAAACTTCCAAACAGTCGGGAAAACTTTTGTGCACATAAGCGTACACGTTTACTTACGACGAGAATCATACAACTTTCCTCATGACATAGCATAGGATAATGTTTTTGGTTGTTTGCTAGCCATGATAAAAGAGGAAGTAAATAACATTTTGGAAAAGTCAGGGTCAATAGTTTCCCGTTCATCACGGACATGAGCATTAACAGCGCAATAATTACAGTAGGCTCTTGATGAAAGACACTGTTTACAGCAACCGTAGTCGTCCTGTGCCAGGGAAAACAATTGCTCATTTCTGGTTACTGGATGGCTTCATCTTTTCCCATTCGTAGTGCGATTATAGAACATCCTACACAGAAACCTCACATCTCTTAAAGCATTTAGTGATGATCAGTAATTTAATCGTCTCACAGTAATTTCTAAAGAATGTTACGGCATGGTCAAACATCAAAATGATATCAAATAAGCACTACGCTGTTTGTCACTTTATTTAAACAAGAAATAGAATCAAGGCTGAAAACGTCATATATTCCTCATCTGTATTGCACGTTGTCTTTTGCAATTCTGTCTACACTGTTTGAGACCAACAGACTGAAGCAAGACAAATTTTTGTGTAGGTAGGGAAATTATATCAATTTGAATAAGAAAAACATGCGAGTAAACACAATGATTACTGGCTACATTGCTTTCGGAATTTGGGCCCCAATGTGGAAAACTGGCCTCGTTTTCTAACACCGGAAATGACACAGTTCAAACATTCCGGGTTAGTGCTCTGTTGAAACAGATAACGGTTCAGCTTCTGTTCAGTGAGATGACAATAATGAGTTGGCTACTCTGTAATTTACACGACTGGTGCAGTTACATCAGTTGCCTTGATTGACCAAACACCTCGAATGAAGTTTGTTTCCACGGGCGGAGTCTGGTAAAATTCATATCTTGATATCACGCACACAAAATAACAAGATCAACTTGATGCAGAATTTCTATGGTTGCTCTAAACTGCATATCTTTTGGAAAAAATAGATTGTCCTCTCGAATGGAGTGCTTACTCTGCGAGAGTTTCAAATCAAAAATAGTGAACCTCTGTAAAACATGTTTGGGAATATTTTCGATTGTCTGGTTTGAAAGTTTGTCCTTCCTTGGGTCAGTGCTCTGTAGGAAAGAAACGTTGTGAACTGAACTAAAAAGTCAACAAACATTTTGTAATTTGTCTGCAATATATTGGTGGTACTTCGCCCAATTCAAAGTGTACTGTTCAGTGGTCGCTGAAACATTTTCACTCTCGCATAACCATGTGGTCACGTCACATTTCATCTATCACTTGTCTGTGTCTATGAAAACACATTTGCCTCATGGTTTGAATTTTATCGGCTGTGATTCAAGACTTTGAATATTAGAAAAAGGAGACGGAATTAACAATTCATGATTAAATATTTCAAGTCAGTACGAATTCGAGGAATCTCATTAGACACCACAGCCAAAAGTCATACACAAACAAGCCACGGTGTTCAGAATAGACCACAATATGTGGACATACCCCAAACCTAATTATCTGATGCCACATGAGCTGGCGTTTGGTAAAGTTAGACAACGTTTGCAGAACACTTCAGTTCAGTATATGTTCATCAGTGAGGATGACCCTCTAAAGAGTGCACGTCCCGATGCTTACACAAACCCATCTGTTTGGGCAGGATATAACCAACTCTTTCGGCAGATATCAAATTACCAAACGTGCAAGAATCCTTCTTTAAATCGTAGCACTGACCGAAAAACAGTCTACAGTAGGTATAAGCTGGAATTCATCGACCACTTAAAACTTCAATTTATTGACTTGTTCATTGATTGAAGTTACAGCTTCGTTCACTAATTTCATGCGTAATCAGGCAATACACTTGGTGAACTTGTTCTAATCGATCATTATTGACACCCTACAGCTTCACGCTTGAGCTTATCTGGACCGCGATAACACAATCATATGACCAATATTACTCTTGCAATTAGTGAATTAACAGTCCGGTGAAATACACTTTGGCTCCAATTTGTTGACTTAGGACCCGGTAGGTTTGTAGGTTGGGTACCTGATCAGAATGTGTGAAGTGATTAACTCATCAACTAACCTGTACCTTTTTGTTACTCCCTTTGGAGTTATTGAATAATTTATTGTTCTGCCAAAACCAAATCAACAGGATCTCCATCAACTGAGATAAACGCAATATTTTGAACAGATCCCTTAAAATTAGCCAGATCTGTTTCACAGGGTTCCATGAATGCATTTCACCTAGGTGCAGCAGTCTTCAGTCTACTTTCTACCTGTTACTAAGCGCAACAATCTCGGAATGACCCACATACAGCGTGATTGGCCCATTGGTTCATATTTTTGTTGAAGGATGTAATTCAGTTGTTGAGACGCACCACCGTTAATTATTGTCACTAAAAGCCCACCGTGGGGATCCAATAATGACTCCTGTAAAGATAGTCACCAAGCGATCAAACTGCAAACAACGCCCGTCATTAGGCACACATTACTGGCGCGAAATGAAAACAAATAGTGAAAAACGTTCAGTAAATCTCTACAGAACTTCAAACGAGGATGGTGAAGCTTAGTTAGGGGTACTAGCCGCTTCGATCAGTTCTGTGTGTGTGCTTGAGTAACAGAAAGAAAATCTAATTTTATGAGAGGAAGATATATTTGTGTATATACGTGTATATATGCAGGTTGCGTACGGACTCTGTATCAGCTTTCTGATCACTCATCTTTTGTTCACGCATGCTCTGTGTCTTGCTCGGTGAGTTCCTGACGTACCCGACATTGACAATGTGATTTTCTCCATCGACTTTCCAAACATAAGATATATATATATATACGCATAGATATGGTAACTAGATCCAACTTAGATCTGAACTCCTGAGCTAACAAAAGTTCGTATGGTCATGGATCTTCTAGGAAGGTATTCAGCAAACCTTGGCGATAGATGAGCGACAGCAAGTGTCAAAATAAAGTTGCATTACGACACTGTAGTATTATCCATCAAATTAACAAGATGGATTCTTTAACAGGCCTAACAATTTCGACCATCACATCACTTCGAACAAATTAATATCAATGTGCTACTAACTAGGTTAAATATGAGTAGCATAGAACCTGTCTCACCGAATACGCTTTCTTCGAGCAGTCAACACTTTCAAAAGTAAGCCGTTTGAGTTAGTCTTCAAAAGAGTGATAGACATTACGATGGCCACAATATATCATATACATTATTTCATATTATAGATTCCAGTGGCCAACTAGAGGTAAACCTAACAACCGAAACAGTCTTATACTTCAGTCAAGGCGACAATGTTCTGCGAAGTTCGGAATATCCTACACTAATTTAAAACTGTGGTAAGAAGCAGCCAACATGAGCAGAACTGGTAAATTACGAGCATGATTCAAATAAACATCTACCGGAATGGCTCCGCCCAACTGTTCTGGTGTGGACCACGCTGCCAAAATGGAATAGGAGAAAATCCAGCCAGAACGATGTAGCCAAATAAAACATTTGAGAACGGTTGTCGAAGCAAGGATAAACAACAAATGAGTGTTGCAATATCCAGTCGAATTTTTACCTAATCAAGCTTCCTTCAAATGCCAGTCATTTCAACATCACTTTAAATGGTGGACATTCGATTGTTGTTGTTCCGTCCCACAAAGCTCAAGGACGACAGTCCACCCACCGGAAATTGTTGTGGTCACCACAACTGCATTCTCCCATATTTACTGGCACACTAATCCTTACTTG
Organism: Paragonimus westermani; assembly: GCA_008508345.1. Taxonomy (NCBI): domain Eukaryota; kingdom Metazoa; phylum Platyhelminthes; class Trematoda; order Plagiorchiida; family Troglotrematidae; genus Paragonimus; species Paragonimus westermani. The sequence continues at coordinate 68,942 of QNGE01002996.1, read as the reverse complement.
CTTGCTTCAAGTCAACAGTTGAGTTATCCGACTTTTTCCAGACATGCATACCTCAATGACAATCTGTGAGTTAACTACGTTCGTTAAAACGTTTTATGCTTATACTGGATCTGTTCAAGACTATCACGATGAATGCTGTCAGTAACAGTTAGTGGATGTTAAGTTGTGCAAATAAGAACGTTTGAGCTCAAACGACTCTCGAGCTCTACAAGGTTTGAGCTTGACAGAACCAAACATAAACTTCCGAACTTTCTGGCAACTTGAACTAACAATGGGAGGTAGTGAGTAGTGAAGTTTGGGCTCTAAATTCTCTAGTCCACTTCGTGAATTTTTGTCGCAGATGGCACATCAAATGCCGTGTCGCTGGCAAGAACTTACCAAGACCCAGTTACTTCACGTTTAACTGGTAGTGTTTTGACTCAGTGTGCTAAGACTATCATCCAAAACACACTTAACAGAACAAATATTTTTTCTTCCAAGAGCTTCCAGGCCCATCTTTCTTTGACCCAGTAAGTGAGCCCTCCTGAATTAGTGACCTATAGAGAGAGAATCGGTGAGAGGTAGACCTAGGGTATACAGCATATACAGTAGGAATGATCATACTGACTTAACCCTTATGGAATACTGATTTGATTCCTTGGGTAGCAGCATCAAGTATTTGTACATAGGCCTTTCCGTTCTCCATTGTGCTATCCTGAGTCCAACCAATTTGGAATCTAATGTACTTGTTAGGACGCTCTGCGGATTTCTGACTCCTCATACACTAATCTGTTTAATCCCATTATGAAAAGACCGTGTTCGTACAACAATAGCTATGCATCCCAGCCGATGTATTCACCCTAAATGAACCGTTATCAACGTGGTGTACAAGATGGAATGTCGTTCCAGTGAAAGCCTCCATTGATATTGATGGTATTCATTTTCCAAATTACGCCACCACAAAGGTATTTGGCCTGATACTTTCTTCCAGATTCAGCCCATGTTGTGCATAACTTAAACAGGAAACCTACCAATTGGTGGATCGCGTCCATTTTCATAAATCAGACAAATGCGACAAAATCAGTGACCTCGACTGAAAACATTTTTACTTCTGTAAGCTGCGTGATTGTAGATGCACGCGGACTCGTTCCACATACAAACAGGCTTAGAGACCCGCCTATTTGTTTGCATTTCTGCCTATTGATCTCCGGATAATTCCGGTCACATCCGCCTCCATCTGAAATTGACTGCTATCTAACTATCCAAGTCTCAAGAACCTGTGAATTTGTAAGTGCTTGCACAGCATAATCCAAAGTAATGGACTCAAAGCTAGGGTCAGGTGGAACAACAGTCAATTTATGAATCATCCGTGCTCGGTTTTGGGTGTGTGGTTGTGTGTCTGGATTCAAAGTTGGTTGTCTGAATGCGTTTGATGTACTTCCGGTAATCGGCTACCTCTGCGGATTAGAGTATATTTGATTGACAGTATTAGATACTTGAAGCCGAGCGCAGGCTGATCCGTCCTCGACGGCGTTAACGTCTGAACAGATAATAATGTTTATCTGATGGGTTGTGTGAAGTATGTACCCAACTCACCCACCAGGTCACAAATACAGAGGCGGTGTGAGAAATATTCAAAGCTAAGGGCTTTCCGTTAGACATTCGTAACATACAAAGATGTACACCCTAACAAATGTATAAATTTGATTACAAAAGTGGAACGACACATCGATACGGTTGTCTGACTTGAACACAGCACATAGTCCGTCTCAGCTGCCACTTCAAAGTTACCTTCCAAAAGCTCGGTGCCGATTACTAGACCAAAGCAAATTGTGCTGATGCCTAATCCGAAGCGGAGTTCGAATAGGTTTATGGGGGAAAATGTGACAGCGCATAAGTGATACTTCAGAAATGATAATTTCAAACTATTTTCACTGATGAATACTTGCTGGGTTTTATTTAGCCAATCCAAACATCATTCTCAGCCGAAAGTAGCTTCTAACATCGCAAGTAACTTCCTGTCATAGTCCTACAAAACAACACGCTAGACTAGAGTTTCTCTGTCTTTAGAACTTGCCACCACTGGGGATTGAACTCCGGTCTGCGTGCTAGTGAAGCAACCGTATTGATCAATACACTGTTCACTTTGCCATGAGTTTGACCTAACTAACCTATCTAACTGTTTAATCGCATCTTATCGTGAGCAGTGCTCCAGTTAACTGGTTCAACTAAAGAGGAAACACCTCGAATCCAATCGATGACCATGTACTCAGCAAGTCACAATCAAGCTGAAGTCATGAAATTAATTAGTACCCTGACAGCATTTTGATTATTGGTAAACATCCGAGAATTTCTTCAGTATAGATTGTGTATCGCTCATTTGGGTCAGATAAACGCTTTGGCCATCTGATTTGGAAAGGAAACACTTATCCAGTTTTGCTGCTATCAGTACTTTAGAACAGTGCACATATCCTTGTCCCAACAAGGATTTAAATTCCGGCGTAAGTGTCTGACTAACGGGCTCATTGATCACCACGTCGCCAACGGCACAGTATACTTCGTCGAATTATTATGTTACTGATGAGTAGTCGAGGGGTTGGTTTAATTTCAAATTGACCATCACTCACATTCGATCGCAGCCTTCGCATTCAGATAGACTATCCAGCCAGCCTCTTTCGAAAAGAAGCACTGGACTCGAGTTTCGGTCTCATTAGAGCTCATCAGTAGTGCGTATCCTTGCCATGGCCGGGATTTGAACTCCGGCCATTCCAATCATGAGGCAACCGTGTTGACCACTGCGCCTATGACCTCACATCAGGCACGAAAGAATTATCAAATCTGAACGCTCAACCAATCTCGTTTGTGAGCAGTGATCAGGTTACCCGATCGTCTCGAGAGGAGACACAGTAACTGCCCTGTTATTTCCAGTCGATAAACCCGCGATTAGAACTTCCAAGACCGAGTCTAGTGCTTCTTTTCGAAAGAGGATGGCTGAAAAGTCTATGTAAATGCGAAGGCTGGGATCAAATGTGAGTGATGGTCAACATGAGAATTGTTATGTATAAATGTTCAGTCCCCGTCATATGTGACCAATGCTTGCGGCGATCAGTCACGTAGAGAACAGCTGTAATTGTCACGATGACTCACAAAGATATACCTTTTATCATGAGTCTTCAGTTGAGTTAATATAAGAGATTGCATCTTATTTTGGATACTTTTGTGAGACAAGAGCGAGACTAATGTAAAAGTAGCTAAGTCAGTTAGTTGAGACGAGTGTTAAGTGCATAACGATGCAATAGGAATGAGGATTCATGCGCGTATAATGATGACTTCTGAGCACTGCATATGTCACTTGCACAATCGCGCGTGGGAAATATCATTTAATGTCAGAGCGATGCCAAGTACTTCTTATATTTCCCCGTGGCACCTCATCAACCAAAATGCTTGCATTTGCTTGACCCCTCACAAATGGTCAAGTTTGATCGTTTATCTTTACTATGGCCCCTCTCCAGACGTAAAATTTTCTCCAGATGCAGTCACTTGGGTTTTCTTTGCTGTTCCCAGCATTCGTTTACCAACAGTTATGGCACATACACATCCGGCATGCGTTTCCTTCGGATCACGTGATCGCGCCGTTTGCATAGTTGGCGCCCGTGAAACTGAATTTGGTGGTACTCGAATCTATCCAATTTTCTGGGCTTCGGTCTTTCACTCAGACATACGACACCCTCTGATTTACGACGTACTCCCGCCATCCAGGTTTCTTCCTGTGCCCAAACTTCGTCGGCCTCTGTTCTGGGCCCTCGAGAGTAGATCCGAACACAGAGTATAGACCACACAATTTTACTGTGTGCTTTGACAGCCTTTATCGCAGTTCTGAAGATCTAGCTAGCCGACCCTCATTCTTCAGACACTTAATAAGCATTCACTCGTTGGTCACCCAAGAAGCCAATTCTCCGATCGACCGGCAGTCGAAACATTCTTCAGCACATTAAACCCAGTGGTGATTTATTTGTTATGCCCCACGATAAGCACTGATGCGGTAGCAGGATCGACGGTACAATCTATTCCTAGGCCTACCTTTCTACTATTAATTGCTCTTAGATTGTGCAGCTGTTTCTTTCAAGGAATTTTTTTTGCTGGGGCTGAATCGGTGTATAATCTGTGTTGATTTTTAGGTGCCTCACACGGTTCCGGGGCAGTTCATTTCCAAACAGGAGGTTTTGAGCCGTCAATGTGCTTTGTGGAACTGCAAGATCTGCAATGCTATAATTCCTCTTAATTTCGCATATAGCACGTTCAGGCTAATCGGGTTTAACGGCTATTTTGATTCATCTTGTGAAAACTTCTGTCAAAAAATTGATCTAGTAGCTACTGAAAGTGGCTAATAGGAACCTGCCCATCAGAAGAGTTCTTACCAGAGAAATTCATTTTTTCCGACAGGAATTAATTGAAGAAGGTATTGATATGGTATCGCCATCTTCTCCTGACCAGTGAGTTGTTTGCATCAACCTTACCTGAATTCTGTGATCCATCAAGAGCCCGCTCACGGCACTGTCTCAGACGTGTCTATCTAAAGTCTACTGAGACTTGAGACTTACTCTCCTCCACAGTTGTGGTCTTAACTTCTCAGTATTCGTCAAACGCAGAACTGACCAATGTGATCTCAATGTTTTCCTTCGAGAATGTTCTCCGCTTTCCAAAAATCTCCCCGTCACCACAAGTCTTATCAGCCAATCCTCGGATCGTGGCATTCCTCTCTAGTACCATCTGCGACTCTTCGGATCGTGCTTCAGCTCAATATTGTTAGCTCGGAGGAAAGTATTGTGAAATGTGTTCACGTGTTGTGTCCTAACAAAGTAGACCGCGCATATAGTTTTCCCTTCCAGAAAAAACAGGTAGTTGAAACAATTAGTTCTCTTGATTCCCTTCGTTCAAAATAGAGAGTTATAAACTCGTGCTTCCCTAGTCACCTAAGCCAACAAGCTAGCTTCCATCAACGGTCCTTCGCCGATCTGATCCACCCAAAAATGAGTGTTATGTCTTTCCAGAGAAAACTCGGCCCTACAAGTACAGACTCTCCTTTTCTTGGGAAGAAATTGCCATTACACCTTCCCTTGATGTCATAAAATGCTTGCAGTAGGCCGGAATCCAAGGTACAGCTGGTGCATTTCAGAAAGCCCCGTTTTTGTTTCGATGGGACTTTAATCCCAAAATCATTTGCGCCTTTCGCCACAATGAATTTCTGTGGAACAACTTGCTACTTCAGAGTTAGTTACTCCTCCCTTATCAGCTCGAGGATTTCTACGTAAGCCTTATCCGCTCTTTTGGGCCATTGAAACCGACAATTCTTTCACAGTAGTACTTTTAAGGGCTCGCAATGTCGTCACATTCATCATGAAACGGTACTAAGGAGCAAGAAGCCGTCTCAGCGTCCTCCTTCACATAGACACTGGAACGGCCTCAATCGTTATCAGCTAACCAGGCACACACGTTGACTGGCTTTCGCGACCAAGTAATACCGCCATTTGTGGTGGTATGTTTGAGTTTGTTGATAGTAACATACTTACGTGTTCTGAGGTCAACCTCAAATCGTAATTGTAAATTGGACTTCTTCATCAATACAGAGGACGTAATTGAACTATACACTTCTCAAACTGACCTCCTTCACCTACCTAACATAGGTCGACTGCAGTCTTCCTGAGACGGGAACTCCAACATCTCTTCGACTCATTGGGGCTTTCTTGTACACTCTAATTACGATGACCTTAAGGAAACCGGTCCGTGACGAACATTTCGCGAAACCTGCATAGTGCCGCCTTCAACTACCGGTTGTACCATGCTGGAATCGGTTTAGATGAATTCTCATCAGTTGTTCCCACTAGTGCTCTGTGAATTCTCATTAATGGAACAGTTTCATAATTGTGCAAACTTTCACTCACAAATCTGCAAATGACAAACACCATTTCCCCTAACGTTTTTCGCTTTCCCTCATAAGCTGCGTCACTTCAATACTCACATCTGTCTGACAACGCACGGGTGGGAAAGTTTGAAAAGCTACCCTCCGCAAAGTGGGTATTTTGGGAGTCGGACTGTTACCGATTGAACACTGTTCGTGTGTGATGGTAGATTTTGCGGTCGGATAGATTTTCTGCTGCATGAAATCAAAGACGAGCGGTCAGCACATGCACCAGAGTTCAAATATCGGTTTAGATAAGAAGGTGTAACGTAAGTGAACTCTGCTGAGTCCACTTCCGATTGCTGATGAGTAATAGGGGATTCCCGTTTTTTATGTAAATTGAGCATCACCCACTACCGGTAGCCGCTGTCGCATTCCCACAGATTTTCCAGTCGGTCCCTCCCGAAAAGATGCACTAGATCCCAACTTCCTTCTTGTTAGAGCTCGTTCGTATTGCATATCCATGCCCTGGCCTGTACTAGAACTCTGACAACGCTTTCATGAGGCAATTATGTTGACCACTGCAGCACTAACCTCAAATTAGGTACGGCTGAAGTATCACATGCAAATAGTCAGCCACCAACCACTCGCGAATAAACAGTCGGGTATCCTTAATGGGGCAGTGTAGCAGACGTAGAAAGATATGAAGGGCAACACTGGAGTGAAATCCGACAGTTAGTGGTTGCCGTGAGCTACTGTAGTGTGCCAGGATTTTCACGATGAGATGAGTCACCTAAATTGATTTTATCGGAATGAATTAATAGCTGTTGGGTTAAGACTATTACCGGTGGGGACTACGGAGTCGCTATTTGGTAGCTCAGCATACCCAGGTGCCAAATGATTTACAGATCCACTGTTGGGTTTATTCAACTTATTAATTTTAGCCAGTGCGGCTGCGTGATGTGGCCAAACCGTGGGTGACTTGCAAACTTCCGTTTGTAACGAAATTGTCGCATCATATCTACAGTTCTTCACTGACTGACAGATTTTTAGTGAGTGAGTTTTAACCGGCTTTCGTTCGGGATGATTGCTTGAATAGAATGGTCTTCAAGTCAACAGGCTAGAGACAAATTTGTCGAAATTTTTCCTGTAGAATGATAGTTCTTTTTCTGATGTGGGATGTGCGGCTACACTGGTCGCACTGATCTTGCTAACTTCGTACATGTCACGAAAAACTCTGTGAATCTAACTTTGGGTTGTCTTACTTTGGGGATTCAGCTGGTCAACGATTACTTTAAGAAGAACGATTCAACTGAGACGAGTTACCGGAACTAACTAAGGCCAAACGTGTATAGAACTGCTATTTTAAAAAGTGCACATGATGAACCAGAAAATAAAGTGTAAACATTTATATCCGGATGAATAGAATTCATTTTTACATTTATTCCCACAACCAAACTGATACTCATGTCAAAAAACATGTTGCCGTCCGAACTCCACTTTGACCTCGTTATTCGCAGCGTAAGATGTGTTCGCCTGATTCCGACTGGTTCGCAAATTTCCAGGTCAACCAGCAAAATCATGTTCTAAAGCCGCCCATGCACAGAAAGTAGACTGCATCAAAAACTTGACGCACTTGAGTCGAGTGAGTTTTCCTGGATTTATCCAATAATCGTTGCGTTAACTGTAGAGACCATCTGGTTCACTTCTCTGATTAACGATGAATAAACCCAAAAATAGTACGTACCCTTCATTGTGCATTTGTTTGAGAGTCTTGTCGGGTTGGGATAATAAACATGAGGCGGGCTGCCTCACAACACTTGGCGAGGAAGACATTTTAATCAGTTACAAGACTTTAAAAAATCTTCCAAATGAGAATGTCCATCACCAAACCTTGTGGCTGAGAATACCTGTCCCATTACTGTCAGGTGATCGTGTAACTGTTCCTGTTATCATGTTGTTAACAGAAGAAGCGTATCCTAGAAAAGAATCACTATCACCTGAGTACTTAATGATAATTTCAGCAAACCCAATCGGTCCAACGAATTAGACCTCAATTCTGTGTATGAAAATCAGCAGAACGCCATCCGTCTTTCGGAGAGAATGGAGGGTAATAACCTGAGTACTACACACAAACGATTGTATAGCAGATTCCAGACAACAAATTAACTGCGTGTGATTGGGTGCATAAATATGAAACCACTCGCATATCCGTTTTGAGGGTTGAATGTGATTATTCATTGCTAGTGAGTTCAAACGACGGAGGTATTCGAACATATATTGACTTTAAACAGATATGTCGTATATACGAACGGAAATGCCTCAGGTTACTACCTACCCACGACCGCTGTTCGGCCCTTGCAAATATATGAATGCTGTCACTTAACTCCGCCCTGTTTCCATTAAATCGGCCGGGCTAAACTCAACGCATAACCGTATTGCCGTAAGTGGTAGTGCGTAAGAATGCCATAGAGAAGGTTCACGAACGGCATCCACACATACTGGTCAAAGCAGCAGAAAGGAACACTACTGTGACATTATATGGTCTCATGTTCCTGCTCAAACTTGAGGAAAACGGACCGTTGAGTCGATCCCAACCCAATGACACGTAACCGATGATTTCACAATAGCTGCTTCAGATGGTTAGGTCAGGCGCGAATAACCATCAGTAAGGGTGATCGAAATTAATTAAAGTTATACGGTACTATTGACAAAGAATACGGTAAAAAATGAGGGTGTGTCATAAAGCACCAAGTAAAAACGTTTCAATAAATGTGTAATGCCAATTATAAAAAAAGAAAGAATGTTCACTCTCCGCCTCTATCTATGGTGAAAATTTCATCACAAATACGTAATGTAGACACCGAAACTAGAAAGAAAGTAACAAGGAGGACCGATTCTTTACAAGCATACCAAGCCCACTTCAAAAAAAGATAAATATTCGACATTACATCGAAGCGAATCAAACAGGTTTCAATAAATCTAACACGGGTCAATGCACTACACTTGTACCAAACACTTAGAGAATGGACGGCCGCTTGACGATAGGACGAGAGATTCTGCTGTAGTTTAACCGCCAAATCATCCACACATATGTTTAGTATTAAGTACGCAGGCAGACAGTTACTTGCTTGCAATGCATGAAGAAACTATTTAAGTGATTTTCGCATTCTGGAAGAATCCATGACACATCATAGAATGGCCGTTTATCGACATCTACAATAACCTCTCATCTCAACAGACTATCAAAAACTCACAGCTGACTGTCAGAAAAGTATCCGTCACCTTACTGGGCAGTGTGTGCTATATCTAAAATTACTATACTTACTTAAGTGACACATTTACTTGAATAAGCACGAAGCATTCCGCTTTATGTTTATGATAAACAGTAGTGCTCACTCAACCTACTTCATCCCATAAAGTGAAACTTCATTTGAATGGTGCTGTCAGAACAACCCACGTATGACATACATCAAACCAAAATCGTTTTTACTTACTGGTAGCGCCAGATGAACGTTGCAGGCAGAAGTAACGATTTTGATGTACCTTATAAGCAAGTTGACCTTTGGCAATTGCCCCATATTGATCAACATTTTTCACACCTCACCAATTTCACGCTGGCCGGTCTTGCCCACTCAGTATTGTTCTCAACAGACTGCTAGTGTCATGCCGTTCAGGTCTATTCCCTAATTAAGGCAATGGTTTCAGGTGCACAGAAATTTATAAGCTACTCTTAACATCAACGGTAACCCCTGTCCAATCGATTCCCGTACAGCTAATATTGTTTCCAGTTGTTTCCAGTTTACTCCTTCAACATACTTGACGTCATTTCAGTGGAACAACATTTCTAGTGTGTTCAGATGCGCAATTTCTCCCCATTTTCCCTTTTATCTCATGTGGAGTGCTTGCTTGTTCACAGAGAAAAATTGATGTTAACGTACTCTAACGTGCAGTTTTCGGGGTCCATCGTAAACAGTCGTCTCCATCCCTGTCCTATATAACTATCTTCCGGAACACAATACACACTTGCTTCTTCTCACAGTCCACAAGTGTAAGCTCTCATCCTCAAAAGCATCAATTAGAAAGAATCTAACTACCGCGAACAGTCACAAATGGGAAATGAAACTGTTTCTCTGATCCAGTCTGTAAAACGGCCAAGTGCTCGAAACGTTATGTTATTCCCAATCTGTTTATCAATGCATTAAATCTTATTTTTATTTCTGTTAATGCCTGCTAGCAGTGGCGTGACCGGAATAGAAGCATGATCCAAGAAGTTGTTTATTACTGAACGTCCAATATAAGATATGCAAAAATAATGAACCACAAATGCAAACACTATTTTGCATGGCTAAGGTTTACCGCTCTCAGATGACTGCAGTGCGTGGATATTCTGTTTGCTGACATGTTCCGCATAATACATACTGATGTTTGCAGTGATCACTTGAAGCCCATGCTCTTCTTGACATTGGGAGCTCGTTTAGTTTCTGCCCGTTCCTCTACGCCATAGCAATGGTTTATATTATACAACAGTATTACGCATCAGTACCATGGTCATTATTTAAACTCTGTCTAGTTATATGAGTAAAGCACTTGCTAACACATCAGTTATTTGGAGGTTCTATTCGAAACAGTTGAAGGTGGTCATCATCTTTTATTTTCGCAGATCCTTTGCAATCCAAATTCATTCTGATTTCGTCAAGTAGCTTTTTCCTGAATTTTTCACCTTCGCATCCACATTTTCTACCGGATCCGGTGACAGATTTAGAGAGTCATGCCATACCTGACCAACTTTCTTCATAGCATGCTAAATGCACTTGCTCTCTGGACGTGATTTTCATACTCTGGTGGGTAGCCAAATTGAGTGATAATGTGAGCATGTAAAAGCTGACATTCTGCATTTGCGGTTGGATATAACAAGCAATGATTTTGTCAAAGTTGACAGTTTAGACACTATCTGATGGACAACTGCACTGATCTAATGGAAAATCGGTGAAAATAACTCGCAAAGGGATTATCAACATTAAAGCTGTTGGTGACTCAGTCCTGGCAGGTAGCTGTGACGAAATCCTGCCGTTTACATTTCGGCATAAAGATGACGGCACTGATCCTCCCATACACAACCGGCTCTGTTCATGTGGAACTTCTTGCAAATTATACTCGTGTACACACCTTGGGCCTTTTTTAAAACTTGCAGACTCGAGGCTCTGTTCGAACATCGTAGATCTGGCTTCCAGTTGTTACCATGACATTCCAGCGTAGTGTTGTGTCGTCCAGTGGGTAAGCAAGTCAGTCGGGTCAGAAGCGTCTATACACAACACACACTAAAACAACACCGCGTGTACAACGACGGACCGTTTGCAAAATACTTTATGAAACATGCTCTATAAAAAGGCGTGCACCACAGTTTTCTTGCGAATAGTTGATCGAGAGATGAAATCTGTAACACTTTAACAATATCAAGCCGAACAGTCGCTTCTCTTCTGTTAAAAACGAGAATATTTCGTCAGTCCAGCGCGTTACCACCCCGTTCGGACAGGCGTGAATAACGGCACAGATGATTACCAGACCGCTCCCACTGTGTAGCCCTGGTTGGAGGGCCTGGTGTTCTCTACAAAGCAGTCCAAACAACACACATGCGACCAAATCCAAACGCTTATCTGGTCTACGACCTAGCCCAACGACACTGGGGTCGATGAGTCACCGAAACGACCACAGGGCAAATCAGACAGCAGTCGTGCCAACTGAACCAATCAAAACCGGCTCTTCCCGTGCCCAAGTTGCAGTTCGTCTCGAGGTCACAGGGTCGCTAAGTGGAATACGAAAATGTTCCGGATCAATCTGATTGGGTCATCGGAGTAACAATGTGATTGGTCCACTGGCAAACAAAATCAAGCAGTCGTTTCGATTTGGTTGTACATTCGTCTTCGCTAGAGGTGGTCATTGCTCAGAGAAACGTGGGTGTTCTTGTGGTTAACCACTTCATTGGTGAGTCTTAATCTGTGCTGTTCATAGTATTATGATTTTGAGGAATGTCGATGTAATGAGTGCGTGCAGTTGGGCAGCACCTGATTCGTTTACGTTGTTATATACATGAATGCAATATCGGAACAAAAGAGTGTAAGCAAGTTTTGAATTTGCATTCATACTGTGCTTCTTCAACAAACATGTAGGTCGCTAGGTGTAATGATGTACTGTTTCACGATCAACACACATTCATAAGTGTTGACGTGACTACCTAATGCCAGCAAACAGTGTCTTGTATGCAGCACTGATAATACATGTAGTTACATATGTGGTGCTCAGAGGTCATTGTTTAATGAGCTGGAATAAAAAGGTCAGTTATTTCCTTGTTGAACTCAGTTTTCTGTAGACCCTATTAATACAGAATTTTAAGACACTCTGGTCTGAAGACAGTCATCCTTTGTAATGGTTGCCTCACCAACAGCAAATCCTAAGTTTAGTGGTTCGAGCTCCGGTTTCCTTGTCTATATTTGTGCTGTGTAAGTCGGGTCTGTCCAAGTAAATCATTTGTGTTTCAAACTAATAGACCGCTGTTTAATTTATCATCGTAGTGATAAAGGTCACACAGCTGAGTTCGCGCCGGATTAGCTGTCGGGTGTTTTGCAGTCAACGGGACTATGACATCACCCGTTTCGCAAACTAAAAAAGGAGTTAGGCTATTTCAATTTACCAGCTCAAGGCATGAGTTTGTCGGCTGGATGTCTCGAAATCATTGGGAGCAGAGATTACAACGGACAAGCAGTCTGACCTAAATTTTCAAGTCACCATAAATCTGATTTCAGTGATTTTCTTCATAACTAACTATGCAGATAGAAAACGAAACCAGCGTATAACCGACTACGACTTGAGCCAAATGTGTCTTCTTCCAGATTGCATGCTTGTCGTAGAGTGCGGACGACTATTTCGCTGTTCACTGAGACATTCATATAGGAAAGAATGTAACCATACTATTAAAACACCTAAAAATAATTACATCCACTAACTGATTCATTTTGTGATCTTATGGCAACTGACTATGATTACGGTGTGCTATCTGAATTTACACCGATAACTTTGTTTTCGTCCACGGAATATGAAACGATCACTTAATGTCAAGTTACAGAAATGCAAGATGTGCACACTTTTTTTCTATTTAATCATGACCCAGTCACCTTGATGTGTTGATAACCATTGGGCCACCTGACATTCTTTAGTCCGAAAATGTGCATTTCTGTCCCGGACAAGTTACTCTGAATGCGAACTAGTGGATGCCGTTAACTTCAAATTTACTAGTCATAGGCTTTTTTGAAACGCGTAAGTGTCAACAAGCGGCCTGGATATATTGATCGGTTCGATCTGACCATGCCCACACATGGCACAGTTAATTCACTCAATTTGTCCCCGTATTTTAGACTGGTGGCATCAACGGAATTTGCTGACGACAGTTGGATGTGATGTGGCCGTGAAGAGAGAATCGGCTATCTTCCGTTGGGTCTTAGACAACCACTTGAATTCTTATTGGTTTATGCTAAATACAAGCAACAAACAGCTGGGGCTGGCAATTCAGTTGGAGTTTTTCCTGGCTATATTTGTCCAAAGAGGAATGAATTATTATCGTGACCAATCGGTCTCGTAAAGTTATCGTGAATTTAGCCACGAGCAGGTAACATTCGAATTGATTGACTAACAACAGATAGTGCATTGAACTGAATGACCACCTCACTTTTACGTCACCATACATGAAAGCATTTTACATGGTCAGAAGTCACTTTGTTAACGGTATCGAGTGTCAAACATTATATTGGAATAAGCTAAACAGTTGCGTTTCTCAGTTCATTATTGACCAAATTCAATAAACCTAGATTAGACGGCTGTTTACCATCGATTGTTGTCCCATCCCACGGTCGAGTAGCAGGTTTCCTATTAAACTGTTTGGATTTTTGCTGCCCTGACCAGAAATCACCTACTTTTCGACTGTTGAAACGATGTAGCACAAGAGGCCTTGATGAGCACTGAAAATACGCATTCATCTATCGTCCAATTTGCTGACCAATTTATGGTCATGACTTGTTAGTTCAGCCGAAGCTGAGCAATGTTGTGTTTAGACAGGTAAGTTTAGGGATTCGACTTGTTATAAACAAAAGTTCACCCACACCTTATTGTGTTATTATCAGTCCGGCAAGCTTTTTTTCCAGCTCAGTTTGAAAGGAAGCACCAAACTCAAGCGTCGCTCTTACTAACGCATTGTATATCCAGAATGAACCAAGTGGTCAACTGGAAGGTTTCGATCACATGCGAATAGTACTCAAACTAAGAAGCTGTCTCCGAAGAACAGTAAATAAAAAAGGATTGTTCACTTGTTTCACCTTGAGTGAAAGGTCATAGTCGCGGGGTTGTCAAAAACCTCCGTTCCAAACTTTGCTTTACGCAACAATTATACTCACTAGTATATTTCGCGTTATGATGCAGTTCCACTGGAGACACCGTAAAAAGGAAGAGCTGGAAATGAGAAAGAGATGGACAAACATATCGACTCTGTGACCAGTAGTTAAATTTCATCTTCGCTTACGCTCATATATCACACCGTAAGGTTGGGTGCATCCAGGGGTTCGATCACGAGCGACTGTGAACTGTATCCCTCATCGGCTCAAGAGTAACTCCACAAGCTATTCGGACAACTCTAATGAACACAATGAGGGTAGACAAAAAATTACCATTTCTATAACAGTACGTGATGGCTACCGCGCGTTAGCTTAGAGTTCGATTCAGTTGGGTTATATTTAATACTGTTCGGCTGCCAAGAGCGGCTGGAGGTAGCTGGGCTTCAAATCCTAGACAGCTTGACTGGACTAGTTCTCTTCTCACCGAGCCGTGTACAGATGTGTAGTTTTTATGAGAACTCGGTTTTCTCTTTTTCTTTCAATCATACCCGGTAGCCTGGTGTTGTCTTCATCATTTATCTCAAGTCAATAAAACAGCCTTCCGGGTCTTTCCAGACTTGAATGGTGTTACCTCCATGACCTGAAAAATTTGATCGTTTGACTTACTTCCCGTCTTGTGTTGAAAAGCATGCTCGTTAGGCTATATGTTCATGTGTCGTTACAGGGGGGAGAAAGAGCTTGTCTGTGCATTCCTGTTCCCGGGTCTGTCAGAGGATGTCGTGTTAAGCGGTCTGTAGATGTAGTGAATAAGGGAACGGAAGTGAATAAAACGGCAAATCACTCAAGTTGCTGGCGTGCAATCTTGTCTCAACGCATTTAATGACCCTCGGGACTGGACTAGAATGTAGGGTGAAAATCTTCTGATGTAGGTTGTCTCTTCTCTTATATGTACCGACCGAGTACATCTGTGGGACTACCAACCGACTGAGTCGTGACTACTGAGTTGGGCAGCGCGCTCCAATCTGAACAGGCCCTGACTGTCTGCAAAGTGACTTGTGAATCCCCAACTTAACTATTTTTGCGTCGTCTAATCAGTTCTCCCTGTCTAGTGTACAGGCAGTTTAGTTTCCTATTTACGCAAAACAATCGATGAAGAGAATCCGGTTAATCGACACACACTGTTTCATTTTTGTTGTGTTAATCGAATGGCTTAATCTTCCCTCAGGTAGACCAGTTAAATTCCACTAAAACGAACCTGCCCCTACCCGCAAACAACCGTAGTTGTCATCTGTACACGGATTATTGTTTCTAAAAAATTGAGCGGCGTCATGTATTTTGTCACCAGGTCATTATCTATCAAATATGTTAAAACATTTTGTTGTACATGTCCTTACAATAACAAAAACGCACCGTTCTAATTAACTCTAAAACTGTTCCACAAACGCCCTAACTCATTTCACTTATACTCATCAGAGGTCGGTGAGCAAAAGGTAGATTAAATTTTTGATATCGATCTTTAGTGTCCAATTACTGGGGTATGTTTTCATCCCACTGTACGAATGCACCGGTGTTCCTATGACTACCGAGCACAGTAACTGATACGGCTCCCTTAAAAAAGAAGAACGAAAATTAGTTTCAGTAAACAGTGTAAAGGAGAGTGATTGGCCTGAAACATGCACTCTTTAAGATACTAATGAGAATAGCTGGAATCATAGTTTGATTTTGTTTTGAACCGCATCCACTTGACCTTGTTCACCTACCGACTGAGTGGGATCAGGATAAATCCCAGTGTCTCAAGCCAATTTCATTGAACGGATGGTAATTCAGATAAGGATGTGGAAAACCTGCATATTGCTTGCTACTTTATATCAGCGTTTGATTGTCATCGCCTCTCGATAGGGACTTACTCGTTGCTGCTCGGCTGAAGTAAGTAAGCCAGTCTGGAATTGTTCTACGAACATCTGCCACAACTTCGGAAGATGTTCAAATAAGACTGTCGCTGATATTGGTCTAACTACTCACCTGCGAAGTGGTAAGTGGCTGTCTTGTTCCTTTTCGGTCCTATCAGTACCAATCACATCACGGAATCGGACCGAAGACCTGTGAATAAATGTCAGTATGATGGCACGGACACTTGTTAAATAGACCACAGTTGAGTGAATCAGTTTTTTCTCCGTTACGTTCCCCCCTCCCATACGCCTAAACGGACCAACTAGTTTGTGGCTGGCCTGAAGACGAAATTACTCCTTACCTTCTTGCAACCTCAGTGACCACGTTCTGACTGATCATTCTCTCACCACCAGATCGCACTCTGAATTCCTCATGTGTGATGTAGATTAAAACAAATTGCTGTCTATCGCTTCGCTAGAGGTCACTGAGGCTAAACGCTTACTTCCGATGGTGAGCACTATGGAACTGTGACAAAACCGCAACAAGTTGTGCGCAATCATGAGATTATGTCTCGGTCCACCCCTATCTTAGGTGATGCTTAATTAATCGATAACCGGGAACTCACGTATATATGCTTAATCTTTGTTCCTAACTAGTTTTTTTGGTTTCGTTAGGTCTCACCATCACCATCCGCGCCAGGTATCCGAGCTCACGAATTGTGGTCAGGGTAACATTAATTTAGTGACAGTAAACTGCTGATAGGCTTATCCAATTCAGTCAACCGAAACTAACTGCCCTGGTCAGTGACATAGTCGGTTCAGCGTGCTTTTAAATTTTTATCATCGCTGGAATGCATTATCGAAATTGCTCTTTTTTCGCTACGAAGCAAAATGGTATTTACGCTCCTAAACAAATATCGGCAAATGACGCGAGTGATTTCAGTTCAGTCGACATTGTTTTCATTTCCTCGGTCTTATCAACGGAACTCAGTGTTTAAGACTTGACGGTACATTATTTGTGTCTCACTGTGATAGCTCTGAATATCGTCTCTGAATATCGTCTGTTTAATGAGTGGAAAAAAACGTGGGTGACCACGAGAAATTGTACTACCCTCCAATGCGTATCTTGAGTATTCTGGCAATTTCTGGGTGGGATGTCATTTTTGTCCAAAAACCGCTTATGTGTTCTATGCTTTCTCCCATGTAACTACTGTCGTAATTCTGAATGCTTATGACCGAGGGTACTTAATGACATCATATTCTCTCTCTGATTGGGCGTTACTGTCGAGGGAAGCCAAGTGAATCTTATTTTTAAAACAATCAAATCAGTTCCCAAATACACACACACACAGACCACTCTTTCTTGTCCACATGTCGTCTGAAGCGGCATAGTTCATCGACCACCGAAAACCAGCAGTGAGTTAGCCAACTGCGAGCTTGATTGACCCGTCTATCGAATGAATCAGTGGTATCCCTCAGGCAGCAGTGGTATGAAACCCATTCCTGTGCCTGGGCCTCAAATTTTGGAGTAATCCGCTAACGCCTTATTTAAGGGCAGGAGCATGTTCCTTTGATTTCCGGTACAGAGGTCAAATTTTGCTATCATCCCAATGGTGCGTTCGTTTTAATGTCGATTAGCCGACTTCTAGTGACCAATTTTTTAACGAACCAAAATGCTTACCCGGACGTTTAGGATTAGATGGACGCCCAGTGTACAGGAAGAATTAACACACCACGAGACCGGAAAGTAAATTAGGACAGGCAACACGAAAGTGAGCTCGTCTGAACACAGCGTGACAAAGAAGACACTTTCTCAAGTAGCTGAACCTCGTAGTGGTCACATCGCACCACCGTCGGATGATGTTTGCATGCGTCTACCTTTTCCAGGCATGCATGCCCAACTTGGAAAATTGACGAGTGCTTTTTGAAACGTAGCACAGATAGAACTGACCGTTTACCTCTTGACACAATTTATATCGTGGTATTTCGATTTCGATTGCCTACTAAGAAACCACCCGGTCACAGTGACTCATACTGTTGAATTCTACAGTACAGTAAATTCTCCTCTGATTTCATTCGTGACTTCCTAATTGTAAGTTACTTGTTCCTGTACAATAAACATCATTTTAGTAACCCACTGCTAGAAATCAGCGGCTTCAGTCTTCTTGAACGTAAGGATACCACGTTGTCCAGCAGTTGCTATGACGGCAGTGGGACAAAGCCTGTGACTTGGTCTGGGCAGTTTCCTGGCCTGCCTCATCTAACCTTGACCTCATTATCCACTACGCCCACCTGTAGCCGTGCTTTTCTGCATAGCGGGATATATTGATTTACACTATCTAGGGAACACGTGTATAAGGACGATTCTGACCTTGGCCTGTGTTCTACCCATTTGTTTGGCCGTGGCAATTTTCCGTTTGCAACTACTCCCATGTGCCTTCTAGGAAAGCATGCCCACACAAACACTGACCAGAGTCACAGATAACACAATCGACCCAATGGAACTGCAGTGCGTTTCCCATGTATCATTCGGTCTCGAGGCAGTTTCATTTATTCTTATCTAAATGATAAATGAAATCGAGTGTCGCGTTCATCAGGGCTGGTTTGAACAATGTGACCGTTCTTCAGAGCACGTGCTGAAACTGATAGGCTTCCTAACCGCTGTTTTGGGCGCACCAAAATGCGGCCGGTTTTATTTGTGTATGACAAAAACTACCGAAAAGTTAATCATGAGTTTGGTAGATAAATGATTAGGTGGATGTGTGACGTTGTCTTCTGGGACAACAGACACGGTCGATGGTAAAAATGGTTCACTGTTAGTGCAATACTCTCTAGCAAAATGTGACCTTGTGAAGTGAGCAGAATGGGTTCTTCTGTGATATGATTCCTTAACTTGACAGCACTTTAGTACCACGGAATCCGATTTCTACGAGTTCTTCAAGGTACAAAAACTTGAATTTGTCAGAGCCATCAATGTCAGCGTTCGCTTAACGCGGGTCTCATTAATTAAATCGTACAAACTTACCAAGCCTTACTCTGCCGATGAGTAATTCCCTGTTAAAGCTTGTGGCGACCACGCAATCAGCACACACTGATGAGGAATCGAACACGCATGGAACACAAATACTAAAGTGGTCCGGATTACATCATTCTCAAGTTTCAGCCATACGTCAGCACTGCTACACAAAGGCTGAAATTCTTCAGAGCTACTTTATTTTTGAGAGAATCCAAACAACTGACATTCAAACCCCGGAACTACTGGCTGGGAAAGTAGATCGCATTTTAAGGAATGTTGTTCAGTTAGTCCACTGCTTTACTTTCATAGCTCAGACGTCCCACCTCTTGTGGATAATGCGGAATGTCAGACTAGTGTACAGATTTTAGTCTACCAGAGCACCATGTGTAGATTTCGCGCAAGTGGACCTGTGTACTTCATTCATTCGTCTAAGATCAGTGTGTTGGCTCGCTTGCTGTGAGCAACCGTTGGAAGACTAAACCCAACTGTAGATACAAACAGCGCGTTTTGTGTAGGCGGAGGTACATCTTCCGGTGAGTTTTTCTCTCCGAGAGCATACTGTATCATATCGAGCCAGTTGGCTTCGAATTGCACAGGCATGTCGAAGCTTTCACCTTAGGATCCTGTCAACTGTGGGCTGTGCATTCAAACTATCAGGCATCTGCAATGCGTTGTAGTCTTTCGCCTGGCTATCGCTACTTTTGTATTTGCAGAACCATGCGGAAAACTCGATCGGACATCATCACGCTTACCCTTTCGACAGCCGGATGAACAGAATCTGTTCCCAACTTTTAATTTGTGGTTTCTAGTCTCTGGCAGGTCGCAAATTAGCCTAAAGGACTATCAGGCTCAAATGTATAGCAAAATAGATCCACATAGAGAAATTAATTGTACAAGCGACAACGACTCAATCGAAACCGAAAACCAGTTCATTAGTCGAGCTCAAAACCGTCGAGGGCGCATTGGTCTGCAAGCACACAGACGAAATGCATATCACTACCCTTCACGCTCTAATGAACGAACGACTGCAGCACTCTGCATCAGACGGACGTTTGCGTTGGTGTTTTGCAGAGAGAAGCAATAACTCTCGTAATAATATCACAATCAGGATTAAACCACACGCACCTCTAAAGCGAGTGTGCTGACAGGTGTACCGTTCACATCAGTGGTTAACCGCTTGTGAATGTATACTTGTTAACGAGCAAGTGCGATCATCGTTCATTTATTTTCGAAGTGTGCCGAAAAACGGTTTTGCTTCAGGAGCAGCTGACGGCAGGAACTCACAAGACAAACTCTTTGCAGAGGTCAGATGTAACCCCTAATTTACTGTTTGTATGCAGGCATTTCTCAGGTGGCACTGACCGTTTTGGAAACACCAGGGTATAACCCTCATTATTTTCGACCACCGTAAACAATTGGCTCACTAAAATATAGTTCATTACATGGCGCTATTCAATGCTCAAAACTTTAGCATCAATGTTCATCTCAACTTTCGGTCGGTCAGCCATGGCGAAAGAACGTGAATGTATACTCGCCAGCATCGACACTCAGACGTCGTCGCGCATCCCGCCTATCACGCAGCACGGTCTCTGGTAGCCGATTGACCTCGTACATCCGACATTGTTGTAATGACCTATATCGTGTGCGTCCTGATCATGTGGTACCGCCACCCTCGCGC
Source organism: Paragonimus westermani (assembly GCA_008508345.1). Lineage (NCBI taxonomy): Eukaryota > Metazoa > Platyhelminthes > Trematoda > Plagiorchiida > Troglotrematidae > Paragonimus > Paragonimus westermani. The sequence continues at coordinate 48,100 of QNGE01002996.1, read as the reverse complement.
GTAACTACTGTTAAACAACTGAACTCACTGGCCAACAGAATCCACTCCAAATCCTAACTACCAAACAGATTTGTTTGTGTGCTGTTTCGCCGCAAGTTACTGGCATATCCATCTGGAGTTTAGGTCTACACACACTCTTGTGGGTGGCCATCGATTTTTTGACAATAGCAAATAGATTATGACGGCTGACCTCGCCGGTTGCACTGCTTAAAGCAGGGTTCACCGTGTGTCGTGTGCAGATAACCAGGTGGTTACCTCGACACGCACCAGAGCATGCGGTCTAATTTCATGCTCAGATTGGTGCACCAAAGATAGGGCTGTACCAACCACGACTTATTTCGAAACCCAGTTCAAGGTGATCTCTGTTAGTCTTCAAGACAAAACACTACATCCTTTTTCCGTTTAGAACAAACCGAAAACAACAAACATTTTTGAGCGTTAGAATGTGTTACGCTTGGAATAGAATGCATGCAGTATGGAATAAACATAAACTGCCATCAGCAGATATGAAAGATGTTTTTATATCCCCGATTCGAAGACGGACAAGCTAGTCCACAGAATACCGAAAACAGTAGCTGAAGCTACCTACTCTACATGGCATTGTTTGAAATTCCGTTGGATACCCGTCACCATATCACTACTCAAAAGTACAGTTATATTTTACAACCACCATCGTGCCGAACATTTTACACCGGATAGTTTGCGTGAATATTCATGTGTGTGTATGTTAGAGTTTCAAGTATCACTGTCGGCCACCTGATTGACTCTAGTCAATAAAAGGTACACTATTCAGATCGTTTACCGTGTACCTTGAAACGGATTGTTAGATATCTTTTGACAATCGTTAACGAGGCCGTCAAAATCCGAGTAGACAGTCTTGACCTTTGTGTCACGAGGGCGTTTGCGCATACACTCAAAGTAGTTTCAGTCTTCATCCAATCAGACACAGTGTGGAACCACCACTACGTAACGCTTGATAAAGCGTAGAACACAGTTTCTCTACTGACCGTGTCAATTACTTTCAGACTCACATTATACTATGTTGGGTTTGAGGAACAAACAAAACACTGGTGTCGTGCCCTACTCTGTTGTTCCCAACGATATAATTCAAGTGAACAGCGATTCCGTTTCCCTGCAGTTTATGTTCCTCACATGCTGTTCCTGTGTACGTGTACCAATAATTCATGACACACTTGCAGTTTTCATCGATAACTCTGTGACGAGTTGAAATAACTATAGATATTTTGTCGCATTAATTACGGACTTGGAAGTCTCCAGCTTCTGTTAAAAATAAGATGGATTACGTCCTTGACTGACCATCCAATGAGATAACGTTTATCACCTCGTCAGACCTTCAAGAGTCTCACCGACGAAGCAACCCCGGCTGAAATTTTACTGAGTATGTGAACCGGAACTACAAGTATGTATAACTGAATGGGGGCATATTGGATAATGCTACATTATCTGGCTTCTCTTGCTCGTGGAGCTGAGTAACTGCATTAATCGCTACACTTGATTTATTATCAACACTGAGATTATTCAACGGTGTAGGTACAAATGTTTTGGGCACGGTCATGGTCAGCCAAGAAATTGTCATACTCAATTTTTGACAGCAACAATACGAACCTTTCATTCAGATAAGTCTGTATAGAAAGTTTAAAGGTGGAACTTTGCGGCTCCATTAGTTCACTATACGGGTGATCAATGGTTAGTAAATCGCTAGTTGATCTGTCATGGTGTAGGTAAAATTCACGTGAATAATCAGGCGGTTATCCTTTTTCCACCTCATTTTTCGTTTCCGCGCGTTTAAGTCCAGTACATGGTAACGGTTCCTCCATCTAAGGTTCGAAGTACAGGAAACTAGTTGTGTGATCTGCGGCATGGAGCAGGTGGTGCAAGTTCAAATCACTACGAGGCAACGACGTCAAACTTTGGTTAACTTTATTACGGCTCCCCAATCTTCAAATTGTCACCTGGAAGTGCTCAAATTACTAGCTAGTGAATTATCACCAGCACTTCGAATAGCACTGAAGACCGAACAAGCATGAGACCATATTTCTTGTGTCTAATATTGTACCAGTCAGTTTAAATGAAGTCGAACGTGTAATGCTACAGTGGCCAGATGGGTAGCACCATATCATATGAACTACCACCACCGGTGATGTGTGGGAGCGCCACTGTCGTCTGGGTCTCTAAACGTTTATATTGCTCCTCCCCAGTTCAAGTGTTCATTTGGTTTACCGGACGGCAATCGTTTGCGTTTTCTGCTTCCTGACAGAATGTAATCACCTGAATTTTTTGCTGGGCGATCGTGTTACCTTATCCAAAATTCAGTTGTCCCTGAACGGGCGTCACAGACAATGCTTCAGTTAGCTGCCCCAGAAACAAACCTCTTCAGCACGCACACGCAAACAGTCACACAAGTGAACGCCACTCATATCGCATTCGTAACATAGACACAAACAGTTGCGTCCGACCTCCACAGCAAAGAAGATGTAGGCACTTAGTCAAGACAAACGAAGTTCTACTTCCTGCACTATTCCCGAATGAAAGATCTACGGTTAAATGTGAATGCTGAACAAATCCTGTAAACGGTAATTCCCAATAACTCCATAGATGTAACTTGAAAATCATTCTTAATTGACTGTAGCTGTCACACTCGTGTAAAATTTTCATTCAGCCTCTTTCGAAAAGAAACACTAGACTAGAGATTCGCTATTTTGAGCTGGTTTAATGGTGTATATCCTTGCCACGGCCGCGGCTGGAACTCCGTCCACGCTTTCATGAGGCAATATTGACCACTGCGTCATTGCCTTACATTGTGTACTACTGACTTATCACATACAAACGCTCAACCACATTTGCTTGTGAGTAATTTCCAGATTGCCCGATCGCCCCGATAGGATGCATGGTAACTGTCCCGTTAACTACAATCATTGACCGCACGATTAGGATTTTCTTCCAATTTGAAATTACCGAACTCGTTAAACTTGTTGACCGATATTTTGATTACTGATAAGTAGTAAGTGTTTTGTTTGGCTGAACATCACTGAAAGATCTTTGAGAATGAGACAGCTGCTACCAGCTGTGAGAGATGTTCAACTTGAACCAACCGAGTCTACCAATACTTACCAGTAAGTTCAGAGACCACAGGCTGTTATGCTAGATTTCCGTAGATTTAAGAGGTCATTCTAGTGGTTGTTTCTTGAACGTCTAAACACAACATAAAATATACTGACGGTGTTAATTAGCATGCGTGGTAAGCAATTTTGGTCGCTGATGTTCAGGTCAGTTGAAACGAATTAGGCGCAAACAACTCAGGTCAAAGGTCATTCTGGCTGACATTGACCTTCAGTGACTGAATTGACTTGGCCATCCCAGCTGGTGTTCGTGCGCAGTCAGCAGTCGATTGAGGTCTCGTGTTGACCACTGGATGTTAGTGTTTTGAGTGCAGCCGGGTTTAACCGAACACTTTGTGACTGTTCATACGACATGTTTTATAGAATGATCTGCAGCTTAACCATTAAATGTTTTGAATAAATGAGATTTCTACACACTTACGTACCACCGTTTGAGCGCATATGATCACTAAAACGATGTGTTATCGAGCTTAAGTGTCTAACCGTATAAGAAAACGGCGACTACTCCCTACTTTTATGTCATTCATCGAATATTGACCGCAAGCATCAGCGTAGAACCACACATTCCTGTTTCCCCTCGTATTGTTGACGCGTTCTGGTGTAACTCTTACCATTGAACTTCCGAAATAAGTTAATATCTAGGTGTTCCTGTCACAATTCAAGCGTTAACAAATCACGTGTGCGTGTGCGTCTGCCATAACTCGACAGTTTCCGTGCTGTCCGGATATGGGCGGGACTAGCAAACCTATACGCGCGGAAATTATCTCACTGTTCACGCGGCGGTCAAGTCATGTCACGCGTCTCACCGGGAATGCGACGTACCTCTGTTCTGAGCTCAAAATAGCCGTTCTAAAGTGTACGTTGACCAGGTAGACAGTACAAAATCGACAGTCTAGACGCTTGAGTCACGTGGTTACCTTGTTGAAACATCAGAACATGGACGCTGATAATAGAACGAAATACCATGACCTAACTTTCAGACATTAGTAAACGAGCGATGCGAGCACAGAAAACAGAAAGTGTGATAAATAAAGCAAACTGTACAAATGGTTTTTATCTCCGGCTAGCGCCACGTGGTACATGTTATCCAGAATATGTAGGCGAGTGTCCATAGTTAACAGTGATGACTGGTTTGTTTAAGAAGCATCCTGCCTAGAAGTGAGTGGACGGCTAACTGTTCACAATTACATTCGAGACAAATTTATTCGGCAACTCGTCCAAACCTCTAACACGTGCCTAACCTCGAAGAACTAGACAGCTGACAAGCAAAACCCCAAAAAGAGTTCGTTTTGATCACAAAATAGTGTACGATCTAGCGATCAGATGTACGAGAGTCGATATGCCGTGTGCTTCCACTTGCGGATAACGAAACCGAGACTGTGGGTGCTGTGACTGTTCCCCGCTGATTGCATTTGACTCTGCGAACATTGACTACTACATAGTTTGTGTACTTATAGGTAGTTTGTGTAGTCGCTTAGAAAAACCACAGGAGGAGGTAGTTTTGGGTCACTTTTACCAAACGTTTATTCCTACTTGTATACCGTCACTCTGACGTGAACGTCTAAAGAGAAATGCCAAGTGTTTATGTATTGAGATATTTTCCGATCTAATATCACACACCCTTAGCTGTCGTGCTACATGCTGTTCTGCTGATCGAACAGTGACAGAAGTCTAGTGGTTTATTCGGGGCTCAGGCATACACACGAGAGGCAATATTCTGACAAATGGGCTATCTGAACTCCGATTTTTCTCAATACTTTCAAGATTCCCTAGGCATGATTGGCTCAGGTACATCGATTTTCCGGAAGCACCACATGACCCAGAAACTAGCAACAGGATGCACTTCTCACGGTCTTCGCAAATCAAATATACAGCGTTTTGAATCAGCCTATTCATTGAGTGAACAGTCACCACCCGGTATTAGTTTCACATCTAATTCACCATTACCGTCTCTGCAGTTTAACGCGCACATACGCACAGTTAGAACTAAAAGCTCTTCACATTAGTTGTGTTTAAGATAGAAATGCTTGTCGGGGAAGCAGGGACAACTGTCCTAACAGTGCACTTTGTGACTGTAAATGCTGATTGTCTGCTTATCTCTTTTTGATGCACTTTTCGTTCTGTCAAAGCCGGTGACGAGAATCGATTTACGGGAGGTTATTGAGGCTGTTGGGGATGGACAGCTTCTTGCTTCATTTCAGCTTGATGTCAAACCAAACCCTGAAAACCTTAATTGGGAATTATTTTTGATAAGCATTTTGGTCATGGTTGTGAAAGAAACTGGTGTAGCGCCAGCATACATGCAAGCAATGGTGGGTGATTTGGCTAGACGCTATTTTCCCAAAGACTCCCTTCGGCGGTCCAGAACAACCTACATGATTCCACGGTAATGCACTACTTCTCTCCAATGACATCCTTGTCCGTCATTGCCAATTCACTGATCTTTTTCACGTAGATTGTTCAAAAAAATTGTTTGCAACCCATTTTGAAATGTACATTGCCTCTTACCTGATGATTGACTTCATTCATTCTACCCAACAGCAGTGCGGCAAAGTCAGCCAACTTCCACATGTTAGACATTTCCTAGAACAAACCCATAATTATGACCATTAATCAGATGTCGGTGTTACCCACCAGTGTGGCAACTCTGAGCACGTAACCGGTGCAGAATATAGTCTAGCTTTGACACGAAAGCGTTCAAACCAAACTGCCAGCTCTGTGAGTGCTGAAGTGAGCATGGTAACAGAAATGCACGAAATGCCTAGTCAAACCGGAAGTCTCGGCCTTGTACTCATTCCACGAATAAAGGCCACTCATTTTTCTCCTGAAATAGCCGCATGCGAAATACCTGTGGGCGTCGTGTGCATATTGGTGACGAGTGATTTATGTGTGCTAGCAAGCACAGCGCTCCTCGGATCTTCAGCGTACACAGACGATTTTAGACGATGACAAAGTTCTTACGTTCTCCGGATAAGTGCTAGTATCCTTACTTACCACGGTTGGTCCCCTGATCACTGTGCTATCGTTGGTTACACATCCTGACTGTGTTCGTCTAATCGACCCTTGGATCACAGTCATATCCTTACATAGAGATATTTTGCTCCTTAAGCTCATAGATTACACGGAATGTGACTGTGACAAAAATAGCAAATGAGCAGACAAGTGTAAAATACAGAAGAATAAACCGGTAGAGGTTCTGCCTTTATCCGTCAAGTATGTTATCTTTGGACAGATACAATTAGCAGTGGAAACCCAGGGATTATTTGTAGGACAGACTTACTTATGAATAAGTACATGCGGCATTTTTTGCAGGATTAACCCGCCACGATGAGTGAACCCCGGGGGACTTACGCATAGTTGTCACTGCAAGTGGATTGCGTCGCTTGTGGTTCCGCCCATACACACTGTATTTAGTACGTCGGGAAGGGCAAGGCCCGAAGGCATGTGAGCGAAGACCTTTGCGGTCCGGCCGACCATTGCAGGTAACCAAGGGACGGACTAGCGTGTGGTGTGATTCCGTATCTCACTGGAAAAAACTAAACAAATTCCACTAGTGAGATGTGATCTAGAAAGGATGATTTCAAAAATGTGCCCAGAAGTACACATTCACGTGCCCTGTATGGGATTAGTATACTAACCAAATTTAAATTTGAATGGAAAGACCAAACAAAACTTTCGACATATAGTACATCATTAGGGCCGAGGAACATAGGTGGTAGTCCTCCATGACTCAAGTTTCTGGAAAGAAAGGCAGGATGCTTACCAAACGTTTGTTGGTCGACACGAACTAAAACAAAGATGTGTGAATACATTGTTCTACGGATAACTAGAGTGCACAAGTCTGAGCTGCATGCCAAAGTGGCAGAATGAGTCGGGCTATAGATGCCTGCATGTTAGATTACTTTCCGTCGAAAACCTGCAACCCTTTGTTTGATTCTGAGGTCTGTGTGGGCAGTGGCGAATAAAATGCTCGTGGCTGTTGGGTTTTAAAGGAATTTTCATCATCTATTTGAGCTCTACAGAAAGCTCACCGGATAGTTTGTGGTGGATGATTTTCATTTGATCAGAGTAAACGGCTTGGACACTTGAGTGTAGATTACGACTTCGTGTAAACAATTTCAGCTAGCCTGTTTTGGAGAAGAGGTGATGGACTTAAGTTTCTTTTTAGGTGGTGATTCCCATCGCATACATCTGACTAATCTCAATGGTGAAATGCAGCATTGTCGATGAGTTAATACAAGCTGGAAATTGATGAAAGCTGTCACATTTGCATATAATTTTCATTCAGCTTCTTTCGAAAAGAAATATTAGGCTTGAGCTTTGCTATCGTTAGAGCTCGTCCAGTGGTGCATATCCTCGCCAGAGCCGGGGCTAGAACTCCGACCACACTTTCGTGAGGCAACCATGTTGATCAGTGTGCCATTAACTCACATTGTACAAAACTGATTTTTCACATGCAAACGCCCAGCCACAGTTGCTTGTGAGTAATTTTCAGATTGCCTATGCGTTTTGAAAGGAAGCACTAGAATCTTGTTTCACTCCTGTTAAAGCTGATCAATGGTATGAGCGGAGCCGAAATTTACAGACAGCGTATCATTAAGAAAGAGTAATAAGGGCTCTGCTGGGAGATCATCACGAGTTTTCTGGTGAGTCCAGGGGATATTGATTGTCGAGTTTTCAACCCAGTTAATAATCAAGAATGTTGGTGACATAGACATTCTCAGAGCAGCGGGTTAAAACTGACGTATGATAGGTCAGTGGACATCAATCTGCTGTTGTACACACTGAGCAATTTTTGTTCGACGAATGACGAGACATTCGACGACGTTCAGGTCTTGTTATAAGAGATGAATATCAAAATTACCAGCATCTCCGTCTGTATGATATATTCGATACTTCACCGGACCACTATCTTAACTGTACCCCACAAATACAGGTACAAATCACAGTTGATTGAGCGATGAATGTCACTGGATATTTCTTTAATGAGGTCAGCAGCTGTGACATTCTTCCAATAAATACGACCTGCATGACCTTGTAGATACACCTGGCTACAGTAATAAGCCTTCTTCTGGTAACAGTTGGAATGAGGAATGAAAATAAACGTTTCACTTGTGAAACTTTAACGAATGCAATCGTTAAGTCATGTGATGTGGTATGGTTTCCAGTTATCCGAGATAACTAGCTATTTATGGTAGTATCATGACAAAGTTTACACCCTCTTGCTTTTGTCAGCTGTCACAATCACCCCTATTCCAGAACTAATCGACCTGACCTATAAAGGGCCGGATCAAAACCTCTACAATGTAATTATTGCTCGTTATCATTTTCCTATCAATCTGTCTTAAAGTACTTTCAGTATCGTACACATACTTGTCATGTTCCTACTAGGCTGCCTGATAGCCTAACAATGCGACTTAGTCTTTTCAGCTTCATCTATCAAGTTTGCATTTTTCCTCATTATTGCTACATTGGCACACAGACGATATCGGATGTCTGATTGTTGGCTTTTTCTATCGTAATTTCACTTCTCGCCGAGTGAAGCTGACAGGACCAAAGTAATCTTTCTAACCCTTCGCTGGAACGCTTTATATATATTTATATCTATAATATATATAATTTTAATGTGCTATGAGAGAACCAAACGCCAGTGCTGTTCACCAGATGGCAATCAGTTGTGGGTGACATGTAATACAGTTGAAAGGTAGGGGTCAGAATCTCGCAGTTTCTCGCAAAGCCGGCTTGATACGTCAAAACTTCACCGATTTTGTTAAGTTACAGTTGTAGCAAGCTGTTGAGTTCTCCCAACTTCATCAATCTTCGACTGACGTTTCAAAGGAACCCATGCCCATATGTCGATGCACCGAAAAGGGTCCAACGCTCTAATTATGGAGCATCATGTTCAAGTGCAATTTACCGGCACTGGTCTTCACGCTTATTAACCCGAGTGAATGCAAGTAGCACCAGACCAGACCGGTGCATAGGTCCAAACGCAAGAGGCCTGTTTTTCCGACGAAGCGTAAAACGCGTACTTCCACGTGACGTAGCTACGTGCGTCACCCGTCCAAGATTCGAGCGCAGCAGAGCCTCTCAAGTTGCTCACTCGGTCACCAAATAAATCATTAGTACTGACTGAAAGTACGACACTGTTTTGCACATCTTCAACATCTACTGTCACCGTTTACGCATCGATTCGACTGCGGAAGTCGACTAATTAAACGTGCATTTCGTGTTCACCACAACGTATTGTCTGGTCTGTGATTGCTGTAGGCCGCTTCGTATTTTCAGTGCGCGAACAGAGTTCTTTTGACTAGACACAGCAACAATGCCGCTCGCACACTTGTCAGCGTGATTTACTTTCTGCTTTGACCTACACAGGTTCAGAATTTAGTTTGCTAGAAATCCGGTTTTATATTACCCATCATCCTAAGTAGCACACAAATTTCGTACTTCCGGATAACACGCATTTTATAAAAATGTATCCGAAGGTTGTAAAACTCCATGAGGTTGTGATTTTAGAAAGACTAACGAAGTATTGAAGTAGTGTGAAGTAATGTTGTTGTAAAAATCTATTCGATCCCGGTCCAAAGAAAGTTAACAAATGTGTATACAAAACATCATAAAAGCTGTCAATTTCTTTCAATCTCAATCAACCATCCGCTTTGCATGCACAATCCACTATCACTGGAAACGGTTAACACTCAGGTTGCCCTGATCCGAGTTGATGCAACTTCCCGTTTCCTTTCCACAGCCTATCCTCACTCAGTTATTAGCCAGCAATGGTTGCCGCGGAATTTCTTGGCTATGTTCAGTCGTTTTCCGCATGCAATTATGTCGGTTTTGAAGATTTAGCCGATCGCGCGAACTTCCAATGGAACGTGATCGTTCTGCTGATATGTATGGTGCTAGTAACACTTCGACAATATTTCATGACCCCACTGGTATGCTATTTGCCAACTACGGTGAGCGGCGTGAATGCGGACTCGTATATAACTAATTTGTGCTGGATCGAGGGCACTTTCCCGATCAACCTGACCTCTGGTGTGGTCCCGCATAGAATGACCGAGTGGGATGCTCTAAAACCGCAACAAATGAGTGAGTTGATTACCATTTTTGGCAAAGGCTATTGTGACTTTCGATTAACTTGCTATTTTTGTCCACCGTTTCTCTTCTGTTTTTATTGCATAAATGTATTTTCTTCGTAAAGGTCAAACTTCTCGGCCAGACGTGCATATGAACGTGTAGGTGTTAATCGGAGGGAGAATAATCTCCACCTTTGGGTCGGTGCTCTCCCTAATGTCCAGCGTATGCAGGGTAAATGCGCACTCGCTGCCTTATAATAGCCACTTACATATCCCACACAGACGTCGGTTTGCTCGCTAACCTCGTTTGATCGAAGCCCATGGGAACAAAGTAGCCTATCATCATTTTCGTCAACCCATTTTGCAGCACGAAAACATATGAGAAGACCTAATCACTGACTGTTGAAAGGTTATATGCAACCGGATTAGGAATGTGTGGTTCAACCACTCACCGTTCTATGAAAATCACATCGGTTTTAACATGAAAACGGGCTCCGAGTTCGAGTTTCGACGGATGCTAGTTACTAGATTGGGTGCAAGAACAGTCAGTATCTACTCCACATGCGACTCAGTATAATCACGGCACACAGTCTAAGCTCTTCTGCTATCTTACGGTTCAGTCATCAAGCAAATGTTATTACTGTGGATAGTTCATTTTGCTGATGTTCGAATACACATTCCTTGATTCACTCCCTCTTCGATTAGTTACAACAGATTATCGATCCGTCTTATCACCTTCATCTACAATAACCGAATGTAATATATAGTCGCTCACCATTCTCATCAGCAACTTAACCTAATCTATTTGGACACGAAGAAACTTATTCCGTATGAAGTGTCTGGTTTTGTAAACAGCAACTATCCAACGTTTTATTTCGCAGCTGTCAACCCATGTAAGCTGCACATTGTCAACCTGTTCACTTCCAAACAGGTAATCAAATCAACCGGAGTTTAGATCCGGCAATATCGTTAACGGTGGGCTGTCTGAAACTGCCCTTCTCGTCACGCAAGTTGAACCCACCAGACACAGACTGCCTTTAAGAATTTCGGAGCAACAACCTTCCAGCTCGTAAGTATATGTAAGTTTCTGTATATCGACCTTCGAACCGCCCATGACCATTTCGTTATTAAACCGCACTGACTAACTGGGGCCCCTCGGAAAGTTTGCGTGATTTGCCTCCTAATCCTCTTTATAAAGACCCTGCGTCTTCTCCTGTTAGAGCTCAACAGTGGGGCACATCCTTCACTCTGCCGGGAGTTGAGCGCTACTCCACCTGCCTGTGAGTAATCTATTTTGAACAATTTGCCAGTGGTTTCCTAACTGACGTGATCAAATTATTGCACCAACATCTTCAATAATTGCGACAATTCGGATTAACTAACTTTCTAAGTGTTCGTCATTTTGTTCATTCTGAACTTGCTCTACTTATATCCTCTGGTAGTTTGCTAAGACAACCTTTTACGAATCACTAACAGGTGATTATTTGTTTGGTTACAGCATCAGTCCTCATAAACAAGCATTTTCCCACGACTATTTTATTCGGTTGAATCCTTAAGTTAAATTCAGTAAAACTTTCCTTGTTAGGGAACACGTATGCACGTACCGACGGTACTGCTTGACATACATATACACATGTAGAATAGATGTTGTTGATTAACTTAACTGGGCTGCCATCGCAGACCAATCAAGTATGGTAGTCTACAATATTACGGTTGTACTGTCACTAAAGTAAAATCACCCCACCCACCCCCAATTCGGTTAGTAGACCCAGTTTCATCGCACATCCTCGTGGTTTTTATGCTCATTTTTGGCAGACCCAGAACACTTGGTAACTTCAGTACCTGCTGGTCATAAGATTCAGTATCTGAAATCTAACACCTACAGCAAGTCTTGGCGAAACTGGATCGGTAAACAGGTTTTTACTGCTCACATATACTCATTCGCTTCCTGCCGATTGGAACACTCAGAACAGCGGGGTTCAAAGGAACTGCAGGTGGACCAGAAGACACTAGTTAAGAGTGCGAGAAGTTAACTGGTAATACCGTTCGAAAACGTCATTTAGAATGAGCATCTCACAGCCGCGCTGAGATGTCCCACTGAGTGTCGAAGTAATTGCATCCCTGATTTGGTCTTCATTCCATGGTATTCATCTAAGAATTGATTGGGTTATCAAAGCCAGAAGTGACCATATACGATATTGAAAGTGGTATTCATTATCTTAGCAAATTTTATGCCTACGCATGTCGAGCCCTCTACACAAGCCTAACACTAACTGTTCGATTTTAGACCTCGAACATATATCTGTCACAAACACCCACCCGGGGGTTCTTCATCTTGAATATACATCACTAAAATCAGAGGCACACTATTCGACATAACATATTTTCTATTACCGGCCACTGGTGCAGACTCGACTTGTTGCTAACCACGTCTTGAAACGAACGGAGCTCACATCTTTAATGATTCACTACCATTTAAAATGGCGGCAGCATCCATCCAAACTTAAATTTAGCTTTGGACGGTGTGGAGATTCACGGTAACTTACGGCCTCTCAACGAAGTGCTAAATCTCTTGATTCACGTGGAACAAGACGGAATACTGAAGACTTGATAGGCTCTAGTTGGTTCTCTATACAAACAGTTGATGAGTAACGGAAATATACAACTGGAACCAGGCAAAGTTTGTTCATGGTAAATCAACGTTAGCGATTTGTGTGTTACGTGGCATCAGAGCATAAAAGCCGGTTGACTGGTGCAAAGCCGGACAAATCAGAGTTGATAATGTCAGTGCGGAAGTCGTCATGAGGAACAGAGGTTTATGGTATGTTACACAGGTAGCAAAGTTAATTAACGTTTAGTCAATAGTCAATGCAGAAAATACCCTGAAGGCACACAGGTCAAAAGAATAACGGCACATGGTGTAGGCGAATTATTCTAATGAGTACGTCTTTAATGCATGACTCACTAAGTCATAAATCACAGGTTCATGAGAAACCAGACATTCAATAAGAAGTCCATTGCAAATGGATACGGAAGAGTCATTGAAGGACATACACCGTTATGCTGTAAACGACAGGCATAGAGGTTAATGAAGTTGACAGTGGGTAATCCCCAAGGAAGCTTTGGAGGCTGTCGGGGTTTTGGGTTCCTCCGATCTTCGTTTTGTCACCACAGTGCTTGCAAAACTTGCGGTGGCTCAAAATTCAGTCGAGAATTCTGTTCAAAGTCAGGAGAATATCTGGTGAAGTTGCATGCTCCACCTTCACGTCACCGGTGTCTCTGTCTCGGACAATAGTACTGTCATGTCTGCACGATGAATCAGAACGACAGTGGCGTCTATGGGGAGTCCTATCGAGTACTTCCGTCTAACTTTATTGTGCTCATCGCAAGCGAAAAATTTTCCCACTCTTCATTCCATTAAAACAGTATGACCCACTGCATTGTCATCATACTGATCACGACTGTCCATTCCTTTTGGACATCGTATCTCTGTTCTCCGTCTTGTTTGCCTTGAAACGTCATTTTCCAGCCTAGTTCACATCAGAAACAATCCGTTAAGTTTTGCTACACCGTCCCAATCTTTTACTGTTTCGGTGACCAATCATTTGACAAGGCCGTCTCATGTGCAGTGTGCACACTACCCATAGGATGTTAGCCTCGCCTCAGACAGATGAATCACTCTGCTTTAGCTCACGACCGCGACAGTCTGGCTTTCTGTATTCTGGTCACCGTAAGCACATGAATCATGTGTCGCGGTACGGGCTTACTGGCACCAACAAGAATGATGAGCAAAACTATTGTCCAATATTTAACCGCTAGATTGTTTTCATGCGGTTAGTATCGTGACTGACAATATTCCGAGGCGTGAACGAAAATCTGATAAACTATCTGTCAGTACCAAACAGCTTATTTCAAAGGCACTTCAACTAAACCGTGAACTCACGTACAAAATGTGAAGCTGATCGACCCTCTTATTCGAACCTAGCTTGCAAAAGACAGATTCTTACAGCAACTGCCCTACCACGGTTTTTCTCTTTTGGGATGACATCCGTTCCGCACCCTGAGTTTAGGTCTGGGAGTAGAATGTCGATGATCGTGCTTGTTTATGATGAGTGTCCTGGTCACTCTTCTACTGACTTTCTATATGGTTAATTTATCCTCATGGCAGTTTGTTTGCAGCTTGTCTAAATCTATCGAAATATTGATGTTTATTAGCTCGTGCACCAAAACCACTTAACATGTATTTGACGCGTGACAGTAGTAATCACTGAAATGAATTGAACCCAGGTTTTTTACGGATTATCCGATACCTTCTCTTCTTCGTTTACCTGAACAGATTATTACCAGTGGGTTCCACTGGTCCTGGGATTGCAGGCCATCCTCTACTATCTGCCGCGCATATTTTGGAGTATTTTCACCTACAATCGCACTGGTACTGATTTACAAAATCTTGTCCGGACATCCAATTCTATTACTAAAGAAGAAGGCGAAAAGAGACAGAAAATGGTGCAGCACATTGCACGTACTCTGGAACTACTGCTTTTCAATCGTCGAGAGTATCGTGGAGGATCCGGTAGCATAAGTGACAGGCTCCGTCATTCGTCAGTCATCCCGGGCAAACGTCATGGAAACAATCTGGTTTATGTTTACTTGTTTGTGAAGATTCTCTACGCGTTGATTGGAGCTTGCCAACTATACCTGATGTACATATTCCTACGATTCGACGCCAGAGAAGGCTATCTGTTCTTTGGGTTCCGCGTGTTGAAGGACATTGTAGACGGGAAGCCGTGGACAGAGACACAAGTATTTCCCCGAGTTGGCATGTGTCGACACACGCTGCAGCATGTGGGAGCCAGCAACCGCTTGTTCGCCCAGTGTGTACTACCGATCAATATGCTGAATGAAAAAATCTACGTATTTCTGTACTTCTTCCTCGGTGCAGTCATGTGTATCACGTTGATCAGTATTCCGATGTGGGTGTTGCGTATGGGGATGAAACGGCATCAACGCCACTTTGTACGACGGTTTTTAAAGATAGCTGACGTTTACGATCGCGACGACCCAAAAATGTCGTTGCTAGTGGATCGGTTTATTGCTGAATTTCTGCGCCAGGATGGTCATTTCATCCTTCGTATGATATCAATGAACGCGGGTGATTTGATCACAGTGGAAATTGTCTGCTGTCTGTTTGCCGACTACAAGAAACAGTATATGGACAAGGATTTTCGTGGTCCCCCAATGTTGCCCAAAGTACCCAAATACATGACCGACTACCACAATCATATTTCAGGTGACGTACCTATCGACATTGCGGATAAAAATTACGGTGGATTCATGAGCGCTAAACTGGAACAAGGAGGTGTAGCTAGAGCTCGTCAACGACCGCTTCCGTCCGCTCCGTACGTCCCTCCTCCGCACAGTCCGGCTATTACTAAAGCTTCTAGGGAGATCGATCATAACGAAGTCTATCCAGTCAGTCTCTTAAGATCCGGTACCCAAGGTATTAATCAACCTGATGGACAAATTGTTGACTCTCCGGATAAAGACACCAGAACAGAGAAACGAGGATCAAAATCATCGGAAGACAGCGGAACAGACCGTGAACCAACCGTCACTAGGGTATACCATCCACCATGCAAAGTATAAGTTTTCGACACCATAGTCCATATTCCGCCCGCTTAGTCGTTATCGTGGACCGACTGGTGTTACCTGTTCGAAAACACTACCCCCCACCTCCTTAAACTTGAGACCGTGAGAGTGGGAGGAACGATCTCAATCCAATGTCTCAGGGTCCGTTCTGTAATTCACTTTGAACCATTTTGTGTACACTTATATTTTTATATGTTCCTCGCCAAGGTTACTGTTCTCTGTCAATGTTTCCCTCAAAAATATGGTCTACTTTCATTCCTCCTGCCACTCGTACTAGCGCAACTGTTACAGTCATTGTCTGACTACCAGTAATTACAACATTTTGAATTTTTGCAACTGCTCTTGACGACCATCTGTATGTGAGCGTACAAACCAATCAGTCGTCTACTTACTACTCCCAACCATTTGTACGGACACCACTTTTCTATGCCACTACCAACCATTTTTAATTGGTATTAGTCCACACATTAATATATACAAAAAAATTGTTTCTGGTCTTCCTGGCGTTTCTTCATCTACTGTTCAGCTCATCCGTCCATCATGTTGGCAATGGATATTAGTCCGAACGTTCCGCAAACAATCAGCATACCCTGGAATCGTTTACATTCTCGTGTTTTATGTTTCTTTTTATGGCTCAGACATGTACAGAGACCATACTAGTTCCAGGTTCACCATGAACGGATTATTTCAATACGGAAGGCAGTTATGAAATAAGCCAGAATCAATGCAACAGATGGCAATAAAATACTTCACACTAGTTATCGTGGGGGATTCGTGAGCATCGTTTAAACTTGCTGTGAGACATGGTCACTTAGACGGCTCAATGAGTTTAGATACTGAAAACAAGGACTGATAATTTACTAGTATCCTTCAGTTTTTGTTCCCAGAAGTTTCGGTTCAAAATCCTGTGTTGTTGAACTGGAGTAAGAACAATTACTACCACCCGAAGCTATTAGAAGAGGTTTAACGTCATCTACAGATAACCGCGCAATAGGTCATTTGCCCCTACTTTAGGTACAAACCCCTTAAACTTCGTAACCATGCAGGGCGCGCATCTTGTTCGTATGCTCACATACATTTTTAGAATGTGACTCGAACATTATGTATAATTTTTCCGAAGTAAGTCGCTGTTTTTGCCTAAAGTTGAGAGGAAAATTGACTAAATTCTATTAAAGTACTTTGTGAGACTGAATGAAGACAACTGTTTTCAGTCTGGAATTAATATGAAGTACATGCTGACCAGATTGTTGTTAGTTAGTTAGTAATAGTTCAAAGATTCATGCTTAAATCGGAGCGTTATTCAAAGCTTCCATTCAGTGTTTTAACGTAATTAGATGGATTGCCCATTATCAGTTTTTCTCTCAATCTGACTGTCTATCTGATTTCCTGATGTACCGGGAAAACCTCATAGACAGACATTATACACACATCCCTAGAATCGAGTAGCGTTTGGTAACTGGACAAAATCAATCAATTTGCCTATACGTGTCATTTCTTGTGTGTACCTGACGATGACGAATGAAAGTGTTTCGGAGTACTTACCATATTATGCAGTTGGAATGACTCAAACCCATAAGGGAATAACACCTTTTTGGACCGTTCTCGTGGTGAACCATGCATCTGCTCCGTATAACCAGTCATAAAATTTACAGCTCACCATATGTTTGTAGTATGCATTGTCGCTATCCAAACTTCGTATCTTTCTTCAATAGCACGCCAATTCCAATCGTTCTCGAGATTCTTCGTATTTCCGATCGATCAGTGTACACAGTCCAACTTGCTTCCGCTTGAGTCTTGCAGTGCCGTGTAGTCTGCAACTGAAACATCTTACGTTCGTAAGCTTAAAAGAGAAGACAAGCAAAACTGAATTCCCGACAACCGAAATTGCAACATTGTGTACTAGGCATTTAAAGAACGTAGTCAGCCAACCATCTAGGCCTGGTTTAAATGCGTAAAGTTTCAGACTGTCGCTCATTCACTTTTTTAAATTGTAGATGAATATTTTTGTGTCTTACGATACATCAAACGCTGATCCAAACGCACTGATTGTTTCCTACAATGTATTTGGAATGCTTTCAAAGTGGAAGTAGTCCAAGCACCTGGACTAGATAAGATTATCTCTTCGATTCCAAAGCTAGCTGAAGTCACGTGCCACTAAAATACACATAACCGGTGAAAGGTTAGCTGCCGATATCGTACTTATAAGCAACAAGGTTTACTGATACCGTGATCTAATCCTTTGTTTCTAAAAGTTCAAGACCTTCCCCGATGGAAACCAGCCTTGATGTGTGTCTTATAAACCGTCGATCGGATAACTGTCCGTCATCCTATTTGGATCTTACTGCTAGTTACACGATTAGTGTGAAAAGATTCAACTCAGACTTGCAGGAAAAATGGCAAAATATCGTCAGGAATGTTCTACTTTTAACTGGTTAACTGAATATGTTGAAACTAATGTTTGAAAAGCAAAGTGCGTGAAAATTTCAATGAGTTGCAGGTTATTCTGAACAACACCTGCAACAGAGGAACGTTATGCAATAACAACTATGAATGTTTATTGGCCGATTGCAGATGAACAAGTGGAACGGCCACCCTGGGCTATATTGTTTTTCAGTTATACTGAAAACTTATCCGACTTCGTACAACTTGGTGGGTTCTTATTTGTGAAGCATAATTTCCTCATTCCACCCTACGCGTGGGGTCGATAGGAAACTCTCACGCGAAGATGAGCCTCTGCCATATGGAAAGAAAATGGTTTAGTGAAGTCTCTTAGAAGTGCACGTCGGGGGTATACTTTTGCGTCCGTACCGGTGCCCCGAAAGCTCATGTTGCTCAATATGGCAGTATCAAGGAGTAGCTGAACGAACAAACTGCATGTACGCTTAGGTTGGAACGACGCAGTGATGGCCTTTGTCTAATGTACCGGTTTTATGAAGTTCTGTCATTTGTTTGAAATTTTTTGGGCCCTATTAAAAAGCTTATGAACAAGTGATTCAGTATCCGTTGGGTGATGAAAATGATTAATTACGTACACACACCAGGGAATCACATATGATTTTCTGGGTTCTAGACAATCGTCTTATTCTCATTGTTTCCGATAGTATCTTTGGCCAGTTTTAAAACTGCTTAAATGGCTGTATATATTTTCCATACATCAGGGTTTCCGGCGTGTACCATCATACGGATCTTTGCCCATTTTTCTGTCCTCCATGTGCCATATCGTTTTCAGAGACCTAGTTACCCTTTAACTAAGTAGGTGATGCCTGCAGAGTTCGATACTCGGAGATATCCGTCTGCGTCACCACAGAAACCGTATCAAATAACTATCAAACTGATCTGACGCACAATCGTTAGCGCTAAATACATCTAAATTAAATCGGGTTTCGTTTCCATTTGTGAAGCAATACAGTGGAGAAAGCTCCGTCATGAATATCTTCAACTGCAGCTTGAAAATGGAGGTTTCGTATAGCCTTAGTCTGGAAGACATTTAGGTTATGACAGGACTTGCTTATGCAGACTTCAAAATAAACGTTCTGCATTAAGGTGTACTCTACATTAGTACTATTGACCCTCAACAGTTGTTCGTGGTTCGTTGAAGGAGGAGTCTCCCCAAACTACAGAATCATGATGCACCTACCTAGCAACATCGGTGACTGTTTTTGGTCATAATAAACTTTGTAGTTCTGGATAGACCATTACACAAAAATAGCCGCCTGTCCTATTTTATTATTCTAGTCATTCTCTTCATATTGTTTGCTCGTTTGTTTCATTTGGCACATTTACAAATCGACGAATGTCCGTGCACATCTGTGATGTCCTGTAATCTTTCGTTCGACACCCTTTATCACTAATCCTGAAAACTTTGCATGACGTTCGTTTGCAAAAATGAACCGTAACCTTTCTTTTTTCGCGTAAACTCTGAACATTAACCTCTTTAGGTGATTAAACCATACAGAGTGCACAAAAGTACACCGTACATGTAATTACTGTAAACATTTGAATACGCTAACATTTGAATACGCCAACAGTCCTTTCCATTATCAACGTGAATAATATTTGAACAATATATTGTAAATAACCGGTAACTGTGTGACAAATTCACCTTTATTTGAAATCCTCTGAGAAACCGCTTTCAGTCTACAAGCATCTACCAATCGTACAAGACTGTCCAATCTGTGTAACAGATTTTCACAAACCGCTGATTACTATTTTTAGTACCCCAAGGAATTGTAGCCAGTCTAGCTTGTAGAAAATCGATAGATGCCGGTCCGGGCGCAGAGCATAGGGTGGATTAATGTTACTGTTTTAAGCCTGCATTCTCTCTGCAGTGATATTCTCATGCAGAATGGCTAATTAACCTAGGCCAGTACGAATCACATTACAATTATGAAAAAAATGAGTCAGTTTATTTTCATGACAGCGTTTGTACCATATTCGAAATGAGCCGGTGAACTGGTGCACTAAATCCATTTGCATCATTTTGTCTTTGAAAGTATCAGTGCATTTCAATATATTTCTTAATGTTAAGAAGGACGAATTTGCTGTCAGGACGATGGCAACACTTTGTAATTGTGTTAATGTTGTTCCCTCCTCACTTTCACTCAAGCTTCACTGTGATCGCTTTGCTTGAACTCAGACAGTGACCCAATAGCCGTCAACTGGACCGCTAACTCCTCAAGAACTTGTCGAGGAAGGAAAATCCACTTTACCGCTTACTGGAATGAACACCTCCGGTGTCACAACGTGAGTGTGAATACCCAATTAAGAGAATGCTATTCGCAATGCCGTGAATCACGATCGCAACTTGAGCAAATTTGGTGTGCTGAAAATGGATTGTTCTCAAACAAAAGTAAACGTAGCCTTCTACTCTCACCTAATTTTATCACGTTACCTTACAATTAGGTGCACGGCTGACGTATTTCGATGTAGAGAACCTCTCCTGACGGATTCCCTCAAGCCAAAACTGTATAAAGCTTTTAGTTGTTTAGTCATGCCTGATTCTGGAATGATTGCCCTGGAAATAAAGTAAGATCACTGGCATATCCCATCGTGTTACGTGAACTGGGATGTGAATTTATCCATGATTAAAATGAATGTTTAAAATAATGACAGTAACTAAGCCTGCTAACAGAAGCAGGTATAAAAAATTGTCATCACGATGTCTAGTTTTGGGAGCCATTAGTCAAATGATGCAGACTCCTAAAAGACTCGAAAAAATTCACTCGCTTGTTCTAAGTTCGTCCTCGGTCTTAGCAACTCTAAGTGATCCTCTTTAACAAAAGAAGACCCTACCAATACCCAGCTTTCTAGGAATGGTTTCTGCTAAAATAACTAGCAAAATCACGAATTATATATGGGTACGCACGGCTGTAAGACTTTCACAATCAAACACATCCGACGGTGGGGTGGAACCAAGCAATCGTCTTTTTAAAGCGACCCAGGAAAGCATACATGCGCATCAGTTCAGAAACATCTTCGGACGACTTCCACTCTGAACTGTGCTAATTGTGGACGCCAAAGTGCACGATACTAAACGAATGAAATATTTGCGATTCGGAATTCAAATTACGAACGCAGCCCGAGTTATGAACTCCTGGCGAGTGCGAAATGTGTGTGCAAGCGAGTTGTACTATTCGAGTCGTATTTCCATAGGAAATTTGGGGACAGTTTCTGCGCGTGTTGGTGCGTACACTCCTTGGGGCAACTGGCGTCGACCGCAAAGAAGGAAACAGGCATGACCGATCTACACGAACATAACTAATTTAACTAGCAGTGCAAATGAGGACGACGGACAAAGATGTAGTTACGGGACTTAATTCGTGCGCATTAACTAACCAGTTGTTCCGTCAATTTCGAGGATGCTTGCCTGGTTCAGTTCATTTGTTACATCTGTACAACCATTCTGGCAGAAAGCCTGGTTAGTGATAGTGCAGTCTTTCTTTCAAAACTGATTTAAATTGGTCAATAATGCTGTAAGTTAGGGATTTTAAGTTGACAAGAGGTTGACAAAATTTATCAAAAGTCTACTTATTCCTTGGCTTACGGAGTATATGCTTGTTGATGCGATGTGTCGCGTTATTTTCCTAAATTCACGGAAAACATGAACAAAATCCAGTGTTATCGATTATATTTTTCGCATTATTGATGACTTCAACCAGTGTTCTACTACCGAATCCGATGGGTGGTCGAAGAATTTATTGAAGATCACCCACATTTGTTGGCAGACGCGATAGTTCCGTCGTGACTATTGCGTCCACTGACGCGTGAGTCGTCACGGTTGTCTGTTGAAAACTCGATCGAAATTTAACTCCCGGACATAGCAGGGACGTACGATACTGACATGCTTTAACGACAGCGAAACCTGAAACCAGCACTCCTTGAAAACATCTAGATGTTTGCATTAAAATATAGTCCAAAATCTCTCTCATCATGGAATGGCCTGGAAAGTACATCCCGTTTTATCGGCAACACCCTCTGTTACAACGTTAACCATACTATGTTGGAGGTGATCTTCACTAACGACATCAGAACTGCGGTTTTAAGATGTCTTAGCACACGCAACAATTTTCACTATTTAGACTGAAAATCCGATGCAGCCTACACTGGAGTGTGAGTTTCGGATTGTGCACCGACGAACGATTTTATTACTGACCAGTTGTAAATGACTACTTTGTAGCGGACCCTGTTCAGCCAGACCCACGAGAAATAAGTCACAACAAGAAAACTTTTGGCGTAAGCCAACCATCAACAGAAATGCCAGCTAGTTGGCTGCAATCAGGAAGTATTTCCGTGAGATTGTAGTCAACCTTCACAAAAACCGATGGACCAACTCGTTATGCGGTGAACGTCCTAGGAAAACGAGTGACCTCATCTTATGTATACAGGCTTAGGTTGAACTTATGACATCACAAACATCAGTTAAATGATATACACCAAACTGAAAGCAAGCTACCAAGCCGACCAATAAGTAGAATGTCAGATTTGTTATGAGATCTAAACGTATAGAATTCGGATCGCTGCTGAATTTGAGTCAGCTCGAAGAACGGCGCGTTTCTATGTGTTATCTGTTCTATCAACCGGGAAACGAAACTAAACTACAAGGCAAAAAACTCTACACTTTTATTCAAAACCTAACTGCATCCGTATCTTTGAATTCAACAGGAACTAGGCAGCATAACTTACCAGCGATACAACTTCGGTGCTTAGTACCAGCCTTCCTAGAATGCTGTAACCTTGTAGTGATAGCATCTCTCACAGATACCGTGCGGAATACCAAAATCACCATGATTTTAGCAGGCAACGATGTACCGGTGCCAAGTATTTAAGCTTCTAGAGTGACTTCCTGATAAGGTTAACCAACTAGACGTTACACAATGACAAGCGTTTCGCATCACTGCTTATAAATCAGCGTAGGTTTGTTGTGTTTAGGCTAGCTTTCATTCAGAACCATTTATGTATAGAAATCCTCTGAATAATCTAAGGAAACCATCAGCAAATTCCAAACAGTTACTAATACTGAAATTTGGTTGTGTGCTTTTTAACCGTAGGGTCAACTTTGTACATTAGCAGCTTATTGTGAAAGTGGGCAACTTACGACACTGGTTGGAGGAGAATTCCTGGTACGGATGGTCGTCAACGAAGAAGTTTATTGCCTAAATCATAACATGTGACTCAAGAGCCTATTGGCAACGCCCGTCAAGTTTGAAAATATTTAACGATTTTCCATTCCAGATACCACATAAAACACGGAATTCTGAAGACTTAGTTTGTCATTCCTTAACTTCCTGAAATTATTGGTTACAAGATGCGGCATTACGCATAGTTCTGTCGATTAACAATGTTACGGAAGTGTATTTCAAGCTAGGCGAATCCTGTGTTTGCCGATGATAGCAACTATCGTTAGTGAAGTTCCTCGTTGCTCTGTATGCTGGTTAATTAGACTGATGACATTTTTACCCAGTGTAACTCCGAATTAGGTTATACTAACAAGAGACAACCAACAGGATAAGTATCCAGCTTGGTGAACGGTCCAACATGGACAAACATCACGTGGTGAACTTCGAATCTCACCCAACGATTGTTACCACTTTCTGTTGTAAATGAGTTTCAGCTGTCAGGTGACACTTTTAAACCTGTGAACCCAATTCCCCGTGCAGCTAAAGATGAGAGAGAGCGGGGTTGTTCGTGTGTGTGAGAAGTAGCTGTTTAAACCGTGTTAACAACACACAGTAGTATTTTTATCCAAGAGACCAGACGCATAATAATTTGGTCAGAATCATTTAGGCAGTTGAGAATATGAGGTCCTGTTTCATATGGGTCGGTTGGTTGGAATGAGATCAGCGACTCAGGAAGTGTAAAATCGCAACACCCGTTTCTGTCACACGCCTGAATGGTTGCAGCCAAACCATCATTTAATCTGTCGGTAACTTCGTTCACTTAAATTTGTCCGGATAATCACTTATTCCTTCGATATGAAAAACGATGTTTCAGCGAACAGACTGTTTTTGTTAAATTCTCCTTTTTGACAAAATTATAAAAACGACCGCTTGGGCTTATATCCAAAGAGGAGAGGTTATCGAAAACAATCTGTTCGGTGAAACTTAGTTTTTCATGATTTTCTTGTAGGCTTTCAATTGTCTTTAAATATTTCATTGATTAGATAGATCTACTTCGTGAAAAGGTTATTTGAATTATCAGTGAGAGTTGTGAGACTAGTCGTTTGTGCTTGTCTTGTACAGATACCATCTTAGACAGTCTTCGAAAACTTTTTGTAAACAAAGTGGTGAATCCAGTCATGTGGTGTAGCAAACGACTAGCGTTACTTAATTTTACAATGTGCTAACTTCCTTCTAGATAAGAGGTAATCCATTACCAGCTAAATATGGCATTCCTTCGAACAGAAACGTCGTTTGGTGTATAAGTTCAACATTTCAATATCAAGGAACTGCTTTGGCTGTGTTGTCTTCTGTTGCCACTTCCACTGATTTTGTAATAAAGCTGAATACATCCGCATAGCATTATCTCGATACGTGTGCACTAGAACGTACCGAAAAGTAACCGTCAACACAATAGTTTTCACATATTATGTATGTGTTCAGTCGAGTCCACATATACTTTCCAAATTTGGCCTGATCATTCGTCGGCTTGCTTCCGGTTGACCGTAAAACGCGAAGCGATTGGAGAGCCGTACGGCGTTTGGAGTAGCATACCGCTCACTGTGTCCATGTGCAGGTCTAACCACAGTGTACCAGCTAATTATTTGTGTGTAAATTAATCAATCAGTTTACCAACCGTCTGGTGTAGCAGTTTTAGATTAGGCAAAAATGATCATGTGTTTAACACGGGAAATCACCGTCTGAGATTCATGTAGCATCAACTATGTTCTGCTTTTGGCACGGTTGTTTGCTAGAAGTACATGTCATCCTCTTATATCTGACAGCTGTCTCCTGTCTTTCAAAATTGTCAAACTGGGATCCGAAACAAAAAGGCAATAGGCGGAATCACTTACGGACAGTACATTCGAGATAAGCAGTATGATTACACCAACTGCAAACCCAGTTCACTAGTTTCGCGCTTGAATTTGTGTGAATAATTGAGTGAATGCGCTAACAGTGGTTACCAGATCACCGAACCAACTATAGAATTCAGAATAGATACAGTTCTGGAAAATCTGTAACTCGGTTGTACTCGAACAGATGACAGATCAGAATTGCAACGCAAGGCAACTGTTAATAGGTGGAATGGGATTGTCTGAAACTCTCTGGTGCGACAAAATTTCAGGGTTCAAACACAAAACAGATACTGTGGATGTAAGAAAAATGAGGTAGCATAGAAAAAAACAGCCAAATTGGCATTGTAGGCGAGGGAAGCCAAAGGACCGATTATGAGTACCATCGTCACCACAACAAAGCTACCTCCCGAAAGTTAGTGTCATCTGCTAGCCCGGGTTTTATTTAGAAAGCCATAGGAATCTGCAACAGCTTTTGGGTGCAAACACAAGTCGTGAATTAAACGTTGATCAGCTTATCAATGCACTGACAGATCTTGTCCAACTACATGGTCTCACAATTGTTTGATCATACTAACAAGAGAAACATTTGAGGAGGTTGCAGTTGACTACAAGCACTTATTGTTAATTGTTGTTAAGGTTTCCTCATGAAATATTTCCTGGTAGAATAATATTATGGTTAAACTTGAAATACGGAGCTGACAATCAATGGAAACAATTCAATCCTTCTGAACACACTGTAATTAAACAATTCAGAAAATATAAGCTCAAACTCTGCCGTGCCAGCCAATTAACCAAGAAAAATAAATGGAGTAAAAAGCCCAATTTGACTGGTTAATTTATTTACTCGTCACGTTAACATGGGGTTTAATTCCATGTCCATAAACGGTGGTCTCCTGTAGAGAATATAAGTTAATCTGTTCGTCACTATTGGTTGTCTACCATCAACAAACACCGTGCCATTTTCAGCGATTCACCAGAACACATGACTGGGCACTTGTGTGGATTTTCCTGCATATATGATTATGACGGATTGGCGATATACTGAACTGAGAAAATGAAGCAGAACAATTTGTCCATTCGAGCGTATTTCCAGACCCACTGATATGCTTTCGAGATTCACACGTCTTAGTGATGCGGAGCACTAGGTCACTCTGTCTTCATTCCGCAAATCGGTTCAATCACCCAAATTTGACTAACCTGTCTGTCACCATAAACAATTGACTCGGATTGGTTGTATTGCTCTGATTAGCGATGCGCTGCGAATTGAGGTAACAAATTCAGCAGGATATCAAGGGATTGGCTTTCATCAAAAATATTCTTGTGCTAGGAAGTACAGAATGATATCGGTCGTAAAGTTAAACCCGAAACTAACTAGTTTTATTCCAGCGAAGCAACTGTTGTAAAAATCGAGTCGTTTCTTGATTGAAGGGCAGGATGACTTTTAACCCTTGAGGTGCTGTCCTGTACAAGAGACGTTGCTTCACATTTGAATAGGGTCATTTAGAATGGAGATTTAACATACACCATCAAGGTGAACACCTCAATTTATATACTATATTGTTTGCACATTTTGTCACGTCTGATTAGAAATGTATATTACTAATTACTAACACTCGAAATATTTCGATACGCGATGTCTACGTTTACTACAATGAAGAACTGTATACTGTAATACAGGCGAACAGAATGTATTGATACGAGACAAAAAGGTATGGTTCACACAGCAGGCTACTTAGGCTTCTGTGTATTGTAAAATGTCCACAACGAAGTATCATGCTTTGGATCCGCAATATGTGATTAACTTCCCTATCTCGTCTAAATGTGCACAAAATGAATGTTTCTGTCTAAAAACTGATGGTTAGTTAAGCACATAATTTAACCCACCACATCCTACTGATCGACATTCGAAAGCAAATGTAGGTGGAGATTTACACAGTGTTGTTGAAGCTCGGTAGCATAGGAAATTGCAATGAAAGTTATCGTGGAGGCCATCTTTCAGCCTTCAAAATATGAAACTTCACACAAATCAACTATTGAAGGTGCAGACATACGGCTACCAAGGTCCTAAATCTGTGGTTTTCAGTTATAGAACATTCTGGTACATCTCACGGTGTTTATTTGATCAACTCCATTGCTGTGTTGCCGTATACAATCAGTTCTGTGAAATTCGTGGATCAATGAAACTGCGCTAATGAAACAAATAGAAACTGAAGTCGCGTATAAGCTTTCTGTGCCTGCTTTATTTAACTATTTGGGCTGTGTAACGCGCAGTAGAAACCAGCATGCGCGCACGGATTGAATGTGAATTATGTAACAGAGCGTCCTGCAGTTCTGTTGGTGACGCTTTAGTTTTCGTTTGTAATAGTCGTGCATATAGGTTATTAAGCCCTTGGCTCACGCCTCTTCGTGTTGTGTTGTTTAGCAGGACTGTTGTTGGAACCGTATTTCGCAGGAACGTCGTTCCCCGGTATCTCCACGCTGCCATAATTTGGACCACAAACGTAACGAGCAATCAGAGTTAAAATGGTCGGCTTGCATGCTACAGCTATTCTGCACCAAGTATACATTCATTATGCATCTTGTTGCAGGCTTAACAAATAATATCATTCTGCAACGTATGACATCTTGTTATCAGACAACACTAAATCGTTGAATAACTAACTATCAGTGAAAAAGTCAGTCAATTTTGAGAACTCCTGATATCAAAGTGCTCCATACACGTAGAAACGATACAAATCAAAACCAGTACGCAAGCTCACTGCAGCAAAGCTGGGTGATGTTCAGAATTACTGCGAACCGCAGGAATGGTGAAAACCACATCAAAGTACCGCGTTGTGCCCGCAAAAGACGCTTGGCCAGCGAGTTCGTTTATTGCGCAAACTTCCGTACAGGTCATGTCAAAAACTAAACCACAAACGCGTGCACTCATTTGCACGACAGACATACACTCACATACAGTGGGTGACAGTACGTTGTTATTCGCCTTGGTGAAATTTCTCACACAGCATGTACACACTGTTCCGATAGTCTCTTCTTATCCGTCGTGTTCGGGGCTTGTCCTTTTGTTCCTGAATGTCGCCTGTGGGTAATACACTACATGTGAGTAGTATACTACTCACAACGAAACTGCCTGTTATACAACACCAGTAGAATAGCAGTTGTCGACAGGGTCCACTCGTTTCAATATAACATAAAGTAAGTATTTCGTCTCAAAACAGGAGACAGCCGTGTGTTCGCCATTCAAAGTAGTTTGACTGTCACATGTTGGGTGATAAATGCTACAGAATGTAACGATATACCAACGTTTATACACAATCCTGCCAATCACAAATCTCCCGTTGTCCCCATACATTCCGACCAGTAAGTTGAACAACTATTACCGATTTTTAACAAGAGCTGTAAATGCAAGACAATAGCACAATAATTAAGGGGAAAGAATAGTTTGAAACACTTGAACTTGACCCCTTTGAAACTCACTAAATAGGAGAATGTGATAAACTAGGTGAAACCAGGCTGAATCGTTGTCACATATCAAATTGAGAGGCCTTTATTCAACGGTGTTTACTCATTCGCGGTCACAGATTTACTCTAGCTAACTTGTTTCGCACAACCGGACAGGATATTTTGTTCGCTAGAACATACTGCTTCCAAGTGTAAATCAACTGATACATTCCGATAAAGTAAATTAATTCATGTATACATCTTTGAAAGACTTTCAGTCCCGTCTGATCTGACTACTCAACATGCAACAAGCAAGTGCACATCAACTTAGTGTGATTTAACTTGACCCCAACAGCATGAACGTTCTAGTTATTTTGATGACGAACAGAAAGGGATGATAATGTTGAGCGTTTCTTTTTCGTCGAATGCAATACCTATCGACCAGAGTACTAACTTGGACAACAATGTTTTATCTTCGATGTTCTTTAGATATATCCATCTCCAGTTGATTTATGCACGGCAATCGTCCGTATTAACGTTACTCATCCCCATTCAGGTAAATAGCCATTTGATCGCGACGTGTTGTACACGGGGATTTACTTTTCGGTATGCACTGTGAAACGTTTCACGATTTCAAATTTCGAACTTCATCTCGACAGTTTCGAGCGAAACCAAGCAAAAATTCCCCACACGTCGCACGTACTAATCAAGGTCAACCATAAAATTAATCCAGCTAATTCATGTCTAAACTTGACAGCTTTGACAATAGTACATGTAGAGCGGCAAACTGGAATGGTGAACTCTTGACATGCTTCCAGTGATTGTATATCTATTAAAGGATTCAAGATCCACCTTGGGACGACAAGTGTGCACTATCTTGGCTGAATGAAACAAAGGGGAAAAGGACTGACAGAGCAGAACAGCACTGAGAGAACCCTGCAACACAAGTGGAGTCTAGGCCAGGTAAACCTTGCTTTTCATCAGGGCAAGGTATAGATTTCTGTTTTACGGTCTATTTCCTGCTCGATAAAGTAGCTTGTTATCTGCCTGTCTTGCAATTTTACTGTTACAGAAATCTTCATCTAACTGAAACACACCAGCGTGATGCGTGCCAGTAGGCAAAAAGTGAAATCTCGATACACTGTGTTTATGGGGTCGAGGATGGCGTATGCATGTTTTGGTTTTGCTGGACGGCAAACCGAAATGATGCGCTGAAAATCAGATGAACTTCACACAACGCTGAATAATGCGAGTCAAAGCATACACTGTTGTGGACGCGCTTATGTGATCAGAACTACTACGGATGTGAACAGGGTCAAGTATTTCTGCCGCTAACTGTCGGCCAAGTTTTCCAACAGCCGCGCGACGCCGGTGAACATTAGATTTGTTTTAAAATGACCTTTTCTAAAGGTTAATCAGTACTGACTCGACCTTGATGTACCTCTTCTATCTCGCTAAATTCAGGCAAGGCATTTGGACGCCATAGCAAAATGGATTGGTTCAATAGATGAACATCTTCATGTTTGGTTTTCAAATGTGGTCTAATGGACTGTGATCCCACTAGGAGCAAGCGCTGATCTGACCGTGTTGAAGCTTGCCACTGACTAAAAACTGGTGCGTCGCCATCACTGGATTTGATTTTAGCCGTAACCTTTTGACTGTCTTGGACTAATGTTAGCAACCGACCTGATCGAATGGCATGTTCAACATGGATACGCCTGTTGAGATCCCAGGTGAACGTCCCGTTCAAAAGTTTTCGGTTTTCCGTAGGATTTCGGATCCATGAAGCAGAACCTCTGGTAGGTTCCCAGCCAAACGAAACATTTCTGTTGATACTTTTCAACTGGTGAATGTCATACTGGCGATGAGGAAGATGTGAAACCGTACTTCGGAAGTGCTCTTTCTCAAACGCTATTTCTTCGATTGCACACGGCTGAGAAGTTGGTTTGGGCTTTTCACACATCGAAGGACAACGGGCTCTAAGAAGAGTAAACAGAATGAGCAGAATAGTCACACTGTTTTCAGTGATTATACATACACGTTATTATCGAGAAAATCAACCTTTCAAATTGACAATGGTTGACAAATATTTGGATGCACCTCTTGATGATCTGAAGTCACCGGGAGTTTGTGAACGGTGCGAGGGGACTTTCTAGTGATCATAGCTACTGATTAAATATTACATGAGGTATTCTGAATCTGATGAGTTCAAAGAGATCAGGCATATATTGTTCGCTTGTACCCTACGTTGATAATCGGTGGTTTATAAGATAATAGGAACCTGCGAATTCTCCGGGGAGACTCATCCAAACCAAGTGAACTAGATGAGAGGTTTATCACTGAGGTTTTACTGAAGTAAGCAATATTTCGCGTTTATTCGAAAACCCTGCGATAATTGATCAACATACTTTGGTTCCAAGAGTGTGGACCAGTTATTGTGCCAGCTCACCACTGTCTGCTATATACATGTGCATGTAATTACCCTAGAAAGCATACGATATACGAGTGAGTGTGAAATTCCTTTTACATAATGTGTTCAACTTACATGATTGGTTAAAAACCGTATGTGTTCGTTATCGAATTCTGAATTATGGTTTCACTACTGAACTCACTATGGACGACATCGAAATTGGCAGTGTCTTACCCGTTTGAATCAAACGTCACTCGTCGATCATTTGGCATTTTAGAGTTGTCAGGGCAACTGTGGCTGTTTTGACGTACTTGTGAACTCGTGGAAAGTGGTCACAGTTACAACGGATGCACACAAGCTCACACAAATGTTATAACTATACTGCCTTTATAGAAGTTCTAGCCAACTAACTAGCTGCCATTTTCCCTTTCGCCCTCACTACCGTACAGTCCCAGGACATTTCGACTGACCGATCGATAGGACTGACGGAACAAACAGTCTGGAGTCGATACGACTAGTTTAACCCTAACGAGTTAAGGGCTACTAGCTGTGATTTCGAAACTACTTTCCAAATGGCATTTCGAGCCGAATTGTGGCTTACGTGCAATAAGTTTATCAAAGAACAAACTAAGGTTGCCTGAGAAAACGATGCGATGATAAATTTGTGTACCCACTGAGGCACACTGAAAGTGAACTAGGTATGAGGTGAGCAGAACGTTTTATGTCAACATTGCCGCGACTCATTCACTCTCGGAAGAGAGAAACTCCAGTAGTCAGTCTATCTTAATAAATATGACTGTTTCTGAACCTGGACAGCCTGATCAACCAGTAACTTGTTTGCGTGCGAGAAATTTGCCCGAGCTGTGTAGTGAAAATCCCAGCCAAATGAAAAGCCAACCAGATTTTAGATCAACTCAGCGGTAACAGAAACCTACCATCGGGAATTAATACAGTTTTACAAAGTCCCAGACAGGCAAGACAGCAGCGACGTGAATAACACGTACGTTTGCACAGCCCGCTTTAAACCGTGAGACACCTTATAGGATTGCCCGAAAGGAACATTTGTGAGGCCTGCAACCTCGAGTTGGGCCAAAATCTGAGTAGCTTCGTGCACCACAGTCACTTCATCTACTGCAATCCACGGATTGTGTTTATGTTTGAAGGACTTGTTGATCCTCGGTCCTCGGAAGGGAGTAATTTTTGGCTGTCTCGGGGTTAAACATTCAGTCTTTATTAGTTAATAAAACCCGTCTGAGAATAGTCTAATTGCTTTGCAAATTACAGAAAGCGAAAAGGGTTAATAAGTCAGTATACTGTTTACAGTCGTGTGTATGGCCAAAAGTTTTCGTATGCTGATTCTGAATTCGTGTCCGTCTTCTCAGTTGGTCGCTTAGAAAGCTCACCCAATGCATTAGATGAATGCTGGAATTGGTGTATTGCGTATGGGTGAGGTGATACAGTCAAACCCTGGTGAAAGCACAAGGTCTTTCTAAAAAGGTTGATCCCACAGAACAAAATCCGCAAACGATATGTGAAGAAGCATCTCTGACTTCATCGAACCTACTTTTCTTGTGTAAACATGAACACACTTGACATAAACGTATTACACCGAATACTTTACCACAAGTAATCCACCTTAAAGGTGGATAGATAATTCTTTTTCTTACCAATACTACCCATCCACTGCATCAGGAGATCGGCCAGCTGGCAACATTTGTTACAGTGCCACACAGAGTAAACCGTATTAATTCATGAGTCAACTAAATGGGTGTTCATTACAGAGTGCTGATTGTTGGTTTTGAGTAGACAAGCACTAGCCAAGCTTTCTTATTAACATTGCATGCTTTCTAGATGCTCACTGGTAGACAGGGTTGACTAAGAATTCACTCATAACCACTGTCATAGTGCAACGCTATTTGGTCCGTACACATTCTGTGCGTACAGCAATCAGTTAGATATATGACAAGGATAAGCCAGTGACCGATTCATTTAGAGGTGTGTAGTTAGAACCGAAGATTATAGCTCCCGAAGGCATGTCACCAAACGAGGATAAACCAGACGATCGGGAGTTTGTTGTCATTAACCAGCTAATGCATGAGGGTGGAAGAAGAGGAAATGGAATGCTATTTTATTATGAAGTATCCAACACTCAGTGGCGGCAGCATTTCTGAACTGCCTTTATAAGCACAAATATTTTATACACGTAGTTCAGATTACGGCTGATAAACAGTTCTAAAAACAACTTTTGTGGCATCCAGTGGAATAAAGTACAGGAGCTATAAGTTGACGTGAGTCAAAAGACGGACAACACGAAAGATTGGACTGGACAACATTCAGATAAAACAGCCCAACTGGCCGAAAATGATGAGAAAAAATCCGTAGCAATCAGCGCTAGCTGCGTGTAATCGACGGTATGAACATTTGAAATGAACAATCAAGATATTGCTGTACTAAAAGGTTTTTTTTTGGAAAAATGTGGCGCAGACGTCACAAACGGAACTGCAAAAGCTTATTACCAACAAAAGTGTACCCGGTCAGGTAAAACTGTGGCACACCAAAGTAAATGCGTTTTACATGGCCACATAAATCGGGATTTTGTGGTATACAGTCTAGTGTACTTTTTCGGCATTTATATGATTTAGGGCTAAGCGCTACATTTTTCGTGAGTGACTGGTCACCATCCTGTTTGCGCCATCTCATCCAACATTGCCGTTCGTTGGAACCTAAGGTGGTGTTGTAACCTCGTGGTGAGGATAGAGACTACATGTATACACAAAAGAAAACAGTCTGACGAAATGGTAACAGAACCTGCTTCTAGTGTGTTGATTTTTCAAATTCAAAATCTTTCGTTTTTCGCAACTACAGCGAACGGGATAGAAAAACGCAGATGCTTAATAATAGACTGGGCGAATGGAAAACAGCATGTTGCTGAAGGTGTATGATATGACTAAGTGGACGAATTTGATCTGGGTAATTTACAAAGTTGTTACACGTGGAAATCACAAGTACATGTGGCATAAGGTAGCAAGGCAAATGAAGCTCATCCCTTCAACATCATGTAAGACAGCACGTATGTGGGTTACACCGATGATTAGCTGTCATGCAAATATGGAAGTCAAAACAAACTCAGTCTGGGAAGTGGTCGAAAATGTGATGCAGAAAGCCGTAATTATTGAAAACATTTGTGTTTGAGTAAAAATGAAACTCAAAGTTGAAGTGCCTACGCAGTGTAGTCATACAGTCGGCCTTTGATGGAAAACCAGATTTCTTTTCGAAGACAAATGTTTTATAATTCTCACCACTGCTCACTGCTAGATGTGCCTACATCAAAGACATCTCGAAAAACAGTCAAATTCACACTGATGATTGGGGCTAGTGTTCACCTTATTCAACGTTCCCTTCTGCTAACAGTTAGTTACGAGGGTCTTAGATGTGCAGATGGGTGACACATATTGTGACTATTTCATCGGCCACAGACTTCAGTTACTTATGTTAACACACCGTTTGTCCACCTAGTGCCTTCCAAAATCCAGTGACTGTTTTGGAGAGAGCGCTGGGCGTATCGGACAAGTTAACACCGGTAGTACATGGTCCAGCTGTTTAATTTTGTGAGCACTTGAAAATAGAAGGAGTGTACACACTCGAGACTCGTTACTGAATACTTGCTACCAAGCTTAACATGAGTGGAATAGCATGGCTCTCGCAGCCGACTTAAATACGAGGCTTAAAGTGACGCTTATATGTCAGCAAGGATGTCCTAGATTGGCGAATGCAACCATTGATGTTCGGACTTTTATTTCAGTTCTTCAGCTTCCTGAGCTACTGATAACAACAAATAATCCACGTGATAACTACAGCCTTATAAATTTGCCCCGTACATTGAGACATCAGACTATGTGTTAGAGCGCAAGATAATCTCTGACAGTAGGTTGCGTTCATTAAAAGGCCTCAACCGTCCAGAACATTTACCGTCCTGAATAAAATCAGTCTCCCTCACGTAGGAAGTTTCACCGTTATTTTCCGGATGTTGCAGAGCCTTCTGTTAGTTTATCTCTGACAGAATTGAGGGTTATATGTAAGTTAATAGCCTTGCCGTGTTTCTCTGTAGGTGATGGAACTGTTGGATGATTCACCGTTGACCACACGTGAGCTACAACATGACAATAAGGAACCGAGAATAAATTTACATAACTGTTTCGATACATCCACCTGTAGGTGGAATCAATTAAGTGAACGCGTCTTTATAATCGAGGACCACGATAATCCTTGGTAGGTAGTAGTTATGACGTTGACCTAAAGTTTGATGGAGCACAAATTCAACTTGTGTATTCCCGTCAAGAAAATCACCTTACCCGTTCCTCCCTTGGGTCTGTCTCCTGGGTTGTGATAGGTCGACAAAACTAAGGTGCACTCCGTGCACATCAATCGTATGACTAATGGTTCAGTATGGTCTTTATATTCTCTGAACAAGAATTAAGTAAACCACGGTCCTCATACACAACACTGGTCAACCTACTGCTTTACAGATTTTACAGTTCAAGATTCCCATAACGTCAGCTGTTATCGAGTGGAACAGGGGAAAACTTAAGTGCTCACGACTGGCAAAATCTGAAGTGAAAAACGTTCTAAGCAGCTGATTGTAAATGTGGGTTCAGAGCGTGTTATCTGTGTAACGTCTTCACGGCGAGTCTCGGACCATTTACGCGTGAAAGTGTTTCAAGTCTAGTACCGTTTGGACAAGCACTGAAGATATACACAGTCTATAATAGTCCAGCGCAACTGAAATGCTTGCTATTGATTGAAATCACACTCGATGAAGGTATCATCACATTTTCATCTGCTGAAAAAAATTCAACAGAAATTCTATTTAAATTTGAGTTTATGTGATGGATCAATGCATTCAGCGTACTCTATTCCTAATGTCATCACGGCTTATTGTGCTAGGCAAGATTTGCAAACTTTTAATCAGTCACTATTGAAATCGTTCTCGTAGTCAGAATTCCTAGTTCGTCTGCTTGCTCAGTGTCATCCACGGGTGTTACCAAGCCTAAGACTGTCCCCATAACATTACGAGAAAAACTCACCGGTACTTTGTCTGTCGAAGGGATAATCGTTACGACACGCACATTGGTTCACATGAGCTGATCCACCCAGTCTAGCGGTGGTTTTACATCCGGTTTGTCAAAAACGAGTTCAATAGCTTGTTTCAGTATATCGCGTACAATGTTAGATCTGAAGTTTCTGGCATGTCAGACAAAGGGGAAAATAATGACAGTTAGGGTATCAGGTTGTCTATGAATTGATCAATCTTTTTCGATATTAAATGCCTCCATTCTTTACATGTATTCGATGGAAAATTGCACCATACTTAATAGTTCACTTGAGAGTAACAAATATTTTGCACTTTCTGTCTGTTTCTTGTTCAAGATATTGAGCATAACCTTTAACACACTGAAACTGCGTACATATTGTTCTTCCGATCCGCTTGATCCCGCATTTACCAGGTGGAACTGTGTGGGTTTTCGTCTCCATTCCTAGCTCAATTCTGCTACGACACAGAATGGTTTCTATCTCGTTTCGACAAACCGTATCAGATTTTTGAACTGAAATCATGCGAAAATTCGACTGAACCCCATTCCTCTAAGTATTCACCCCTCTGCATTCAACCTCCCCTGTTTCTAGACGTTAATTGGACCTCAACCTAGACGATTTTGTTTTGCAACGTCAATGTGATGGTTGTGCGAACAGCTAGTTGTCGATCATTGTAATTTACTTGAGTGGTGCGTGCACCCCCTGTTTTGGAGCTCGACTCATCCCCATTGTTTTGAACCTGTTGACTGCTCGGAAGAGCTCTTTTGGCCTGTTCAGCAATAAATTGTAACCCATTCCCCGAAAACGATCTGTCCATCGAAACTGTTGACTGCCGTGGCATTACGATCCAATCTCGTTTTGAATATTTGGATCATTGGTTTATCGTTACACGTTGCTCAACGTCTTCATGGAAGTTCATACACAAGCTATGAACGACTTCCTGGAAATTACGTAGTTATAACAGTGGTATCTGACAGCCTTGTTTCGGTCATTCCTTTAATCCTGCAATATCCTCCCTGAATTAAATTTGTCAACCTCTGCAACATTTCTTCATCAAACTCATCAGTTTTGTCCCCGGTAATCGTCCAGTATTAAGCATAGTCATTTCAAGTGAGTTTGTCAGTAATTCGTATCTGGACACCACACAATAACCGAACTTGATCACCTAAATGTATATCACATTTTGATTGACTATAGGGTAGTGATGCGATTGCAGGGTTCGGTGTTTCCTATCTTCAATTCGTACTTTGTGGTTATCCTCAGTATATTGTCACGAACAGCATGTTTACTACTGGTGATCATATCCAAACACCACCCGAATCTGTCAGATTATGCGTAATGATAGCATAGTGATTTTCAGCTGAAACATTCCGTAGAGTGCTCCAATCACTCCGAACAACATAAATGTTCAGGTTTCGTCGCAAATGACTTATTTGGAAAAATGGCAGTGAGACAAACGGAGCCTCTTTTGTATGAGCAGTTAAATGAGTAGAAATAAAGCATATCAAATATTGCCAATATGATAACTCGCTATTTATTAGAAGATAATTGTACAAGTACAACACGTGATATGTTATTCGGTCTGCCACATTAATGATCCTGATTAACACATTCGGCTTCATGATATATATTTGTAGCAAGCTAACCGGGAGGTGAATTCTTAAGAGGCTGTCATCAAACAATTTGATCTCTAGGACTTATGACATAGACCATGTTTATAAAATGAGGTGCGGTGATTGCGACTTTTGTTGTATAAACGAAAAAAATACCCCAATGAACGTAACTGTTGACAGTCAGTATTCTGGTCTAACAACTGGTCGGTCTACTGCATACAGTCGGCCATAAGAAAGTCTGCAACCAGGTCAACAGTACGATATTTGATCGCCACGTTATACAAAATCAACAGAAATGTTCAAACGGGGTTGTTGATCCAGCTCCTATGCGTCGGACTCACTGCTATTAACAGCAAGAATGCAATGCATCTGTGACATTATTTAACATCTAGTCAACTAAATAAGTCACTGAGACACTGGTAGATGTCCCACCTATCTCCGGTCTTCAGAACCCTTTCTTCCACATTACTGTAGACCTCCCGACCTCACACCCATATTCAGCTTCCCACGTAACATACAGATAGGTACCACATAATTCGGGTCCACTTTCTCAAACGATAGCCGATATGTGAACGGTTTCCTTACATTTTATTATCTTCAAATATACGGTTTGTTATTCGCTTTGGTTTTTTTCAGACACCCCTGTGACTAGTTGTCAGAAGCCTAGGTATTCATTCGTGTATGTACCTGTATAATAATTGTTTTTAGCCTATATTTTAAACGGTCACTAAGTCACTCAGGTCTCCAAGGTATACGGTTCCTGACAACTGAATTAGCAAAGTCGGTAGGATTCTAACCTGTCTTCTTTGCGGGTCTCAAGCTGGCTCCGCTCGTGGATTCGTTCCCCCCCTGATCTTTAAAACTTAAAAGAGAACCCAGCTGAAAATTTTACACATGTGCCCAGCAGCTGTAAAGTTGCCATGGCATGAGAAGACGGCCAGATTGTCTTAGTGTTATCTAATAGACCTCTCACCTGTTACCTTGACAAAGTGCACCGCATACTCCGCCATTCTTTATCAAACCTGAGAACACTATCCCCAGTCAGAAAAGAATTGCAAGACCAATCGTGGCAAGTGAGCATCTATCCTCTCTGCAGCAGGTTGGACGTACCTACTTTGATGTCCCGAAGTACAGCTCATACGCTACCGCGACCGCATTCAGTATGTTAAATTTGCACGTTATTTTGTTGGCTCAAATAATAACTCACCTTCAGCTAGCCATGGTTTAGCAGGCAGATATTCGCAAACAAGCTAACTAAAGCTTAAGACATCCACCAACTTACAATTGACGCACCTTATCGAAATGAAAGAAAAGAGGCAGTAAAAAAACCCAGTCCATTCGCATTGACAGATAAAATAAGGCAAACGCCGTAGATACGAGCCTCAGCACAGCTAGGACAATTCGACGAAACACGCACATAGTAATTGCGCTTAACCTACCCGAGGGTAGATTAGAACTGTTGCCACATTGACAGTGTTGTGTCCGAAAATACACTTGGTCAGCGAGTTCGTTTACTGCGCAAACTTCCGTACAGGTCATGTCAAAAACTAAACCACAAACGCGTGCACTCATTTGCACGACAGACATGCACTCACATACAGTGGGTGACAGTACGTTGTCATTCGCCTTGGTGAAATTTCTCACACAGCATGTACACACTGTTCCGATAGTCTCTTCTTATCCGTCATGTTCGGGGCTTGTCCTTTTGTTCCTGAATGTCGCCTGTGGGTAATACACTACATGTGAGTAGTATACTACTCACAACGAAACTGCCTGTTATACAACAAAAGGAGTAATACAGAAGGGAAGCATTGCAACCGCACAAACAATTCAGCTATCATGGCATCTCCTCAGAATGACTTCAAATATAACGACAGCTCTGGCCCTAGGAACGCTCTCTTGTCTCGTCCCCTGGGGTGTTTTCCTCATGTTGTTGAAGCTAATGACGTTACACTAAGTCAGTTGCAACAGACATCTGCTGCCACTGGCCGAGGTCCAAAGATTTTTTGAACGCAGGCGCGGAACGATCCGTATGCTGAACATGCTTCTTTAAGAAAGTTGTGGTGTCCTTACCTAACCCGCGCATATTCTAGACCAATGGAAATTCTTTGTAAATAATTTGATACTCACTGGCCTAAGACATCCGTCGGGGCTAGCGTACTTGTTCACAGTTAGTGAGCGTAGATCACTGGAAATGCCCTTCCTAAAAGCGGGAATAAAGGAACAGGTTGGCCTGCAGCCCGATAACAGCTGTCTACTTTGATGAGATGCCATTCTGCAAATTCAGCATAAACGTTAAATCTCAGTAAAGACAACCCAATACAAGTCCTCTTAGGATTACCTCTAGTAACATTCTAGATCCAGTCTTGGAGTTCAGAAACCCCCACTCACAGCCATTCCAATAGGTACGGTGACCTCTGAGCACACTAAAACACACTGGCTCAGTCGCAGACATTGGAAGGTTCTCTTCAAGTAGATTCACCTGCTGTGCTTGTTTCAGGCAGCAAACCTCCCTCCTAGTAATGTTTACAAACCAACGTGGCTTCACTAGTTAACAATTTAGATGAACTTCGACACATGTGCTCCCAACAAAACCCGTTTATAATTGGCATAACGGTGACCTGGTGTATGGAGGAAGTGCAGAACAGCGGATTGCTTGTCCCCGGTATGACAATGTGGTAGAGTGACACAGAGGTGGTGTGGATCTCTAGTTGGTCTAGCACCTGAAAAACACAAACACCCAGGACAACGTGCTACTAAATCTTCCGGAACCAATTTCACAAATAGTTAACGTTATTCAGATCTTTACTCCAGAGACCACCTTATTTGCAGTGGACAGTGAAACGGTCATGCACAGCACACTACATAAAAAGCTCTTATTGGCCAAACTCAAAAGGGGTTATTCACCCGGGGTTAGATTTGTATGCGATGTGTTAATTAAGGTTTTCTACAGCAAAATGGTAACACACACAAGAAGTAAGTTTGGCATTCCACAAATTCATACTGCTGAGGGGTTTACCGATGCAGGTTCGGAGATGGTTAACTCTGAGCAAATATGCTTAATGGTACTACCAGCGCATCGATCTCCTCCTCATTGAACTAATTTCTGCTTCGGTTTAGTACACTGGACACAACGTAAGTTGACCTAATCGCATGAAACTTCGTTGGACATTTGTCCAGAGTTCAATTATGACCCACGTGGATGAAAAAGCTATTCCAGTCGTCGTGTATTTTCACCAGTTTGTCGACTACTCTTGCCAGAAACACTGTGAAAAGCAAGAAGTTCATTATTGATATGCGAAGAATGCGGTCAAATAGCAGTCAGGAACGACAAAATCAAATCATTTACATCCGGAACCGTTTTTAATCTTGAAGATGTTTATGATTCATGGGCGCTCACCGTTTCAGGCAGTTCGCCGTTCAAGGCGTAGCGGATGATGTCCAAAAATTCTCTTTGACCGCATTTGCGAGCATGCCTGCTCAATGGATCTTCCATTTCGTACTTATTGATCGATGGCTTGCGCGCAAACAGTTCTGTTCGTACGGGGTCATTTCGAGAGTTGTGAGGGCAAAATCATGAGTCACGTCAGCCTGAATTCCAATAAATCCGAACACCAATATTAAGAACTGCCATAATAGTTTGTAAACGTCGCTCAGATAGAATATAGTATATTGTGCTTTATATCCCACAGCCTGCCTGAAAATACGACGGCTGGAATCAAACTATCCCTCCATATGTTGATTTGGACTCATGTTGAGCTCAGATGTGAGGCGAATTTAGACCAACAGGTAACTTTCAGAATAAGTTGAAAAATCATTGAAGCTTAATAAAATGATTGGCTTTCAACACACAATAAACAAAATGTTTCAATGAAGGTTTGATGATGCAGTTAATCTACTAAATGCTCATCTGTGGCTTAGTGTACTAGGACGGTTTCACTAACCATCAAATTCTTCTGTTTGTCAATAATTTTCCGATTGGCGAAATGAAATTTTAGGAACGTATCGAAATAGCGAGCGATGTTATGCGTCTCATTCGCCAATAGTGGGACCAGCGGATCCAAACAGCTGACAGGGATTTTAGAATTGCATAATTCATTGATTAATTTACTAGTGAGTCACCTTACACAGTTGAATTGTTGAAAATATTATGTAACATCAACACTGTGAACCATGAAATGTGTCATCTACGAGCACGAAGATCAGAAAACTTGCTGATTTTTCATATGCGGTGGTAACCCTTGGATGTGACACTGATGGGATCAATCCAGTGCGGTCCTTTCTCATGTGTTGATCTCCTTTGGGGAATACAAGTGCCGTCAAATTTGTTTCACAAGAACGTTCTTTCAATAGCATCTAAGAATGCAACTCCCCAATTTGACGTGTCGTTGTAAAGCTTAGGTCGGCCTAAACAAAGTAGCAGTTATAATCACTTTGATTCCGACGTGTTCACGTGAACTAAGTTCCATACACCAATTGCTATACATTTCAAGTCTCGAGTAGATAAGAAGTTGAGGCATTACTTTGAGTGCTACAGCTTACCAAGTGGCCCCCGTGGACGCAGTAGAAAATGTGCACTTTTGGTTTTGTATGGACGATTCGGCAACAACGCCGAATCTTCTTCAGGCAGGAATTATGAACTGCACGCGGCATGTAAAATTAAGTCCGCCTATCAACTACTTGTAAGAGCGTGTTATTTTAGGAGGGCACTAGTTGAGGAATGTCTACAGTCTAACTCCGACACATAAGTCAAAGTGTAACACGCAGTGAAAAGATAGCTGATTGTTTAAAACCAGTGTAATAAGTACATGAGCTTAAGAAATAAACCTGGCCGTTTACAGATCGGTTAGGCTGTCTTGTGTAGTCTTCTGTGATGGTTGCACAAGAATACTTCAACCGTACCGCATAGTGGAGTAAGTCAATCGGACACCGGGCTCCATTAAGTGGAAATCGGACCCAGTCACCTGTTACTGGGTTAGCGGTGCTACGTCGAACTTACTGTGAGATTTGAGTTGCACTACCATATGTTGTATCACTTACTTCTAGAACGTTACAGCTTGTGTCTTATCGTTCAAGGACTTCGTTAAAGACCATCACGACTGAGAGGACTTGAAAATTTCTTCCACCTCAACTGAGATTTATAACTAAGTTTAATGCTCGAGTCTCATTAGAACAAATATGAATGAGGTGAGTGAAATACGTCAAGATTTAAAAAACTTGGTCCCTCTAGAGTCCTGATTTTAAGAGATGTGTTGAAAGAACTACTACCAAAACATATGCAGCTCGAGGAAAAATATTTTCCGTCTTTATGAGAATTAAAAACTAAGATATGTATGGCTTCATCATTCAACTTTTGTCACAGGGAGCTGTATGCAACTTCGATGAATAGCTATTGCATCAATATTGCCTGATCGCTGAAACAAAGGTTTCAAATTTACAGAAAATATTATCGTTACAAAAATGTACTTTCCAAACTGTACAAACTCTGTGTTCACAATACCGAGGTAGTAAATCAGGCATCAAAGAGAAGGCAGTCGACGTTATACAATAGCAATTATCACAAAACTCTTTTGGGTCAACTATGCGGACAATTTCAAAAGGTCACAGTGACAAAAAACGAACATGATAAACTGTTTTCTCGTGGTAACAATTCTGCACGATTGCGAAGCAACTACAAATCTTAGGGTTGCGGTCGTTTCTGACCAATTTGTACTTTGCGGCATGCTAAATGTCATAAAGGTGGTAAAATTAGACACCTTAAATGGTACACAAAAATGACAAAGTATGTTTGGGATAATATTCCTTGAGGTAACATGATCGTTCTTTTTAACGCAGGTTCCTCGTTGCTACCGCTAATTCCCCCAATATAACATAATTTACCCAAGTTCATTTTATCCGTGACTAAGCTGTACTTTCGTTTATCCAGGGCATTGCTACAGTGAAACCTAATGTGCTAAGCAACCAAAGCGCCCGTGCTTCATTCGAACCAATCGGTATTTCCACGAAGGGTATTATTGGATATTCACCATCCATTCTAAGTTATATGCACTGTCATCGGCCTAACGGTTATGTTTGTTAACTTGTGATTATCGGTCCTCCTTTGCCAAAGTCGATTTAAAGTTTACAAGGTTTGAAAGGAATCGCTGTTCATTGTTGTATTTCAATCTGATCGGTGTGGTGTTTTGGTCTAGTGCCGTTTAGTCCCAAAGAAAATATGTATTAATTTGGCAAGCCAATGGCACACCTATTTTCAGAAAAGACATACCGTTCTACTGATGAGTAGTACGGTATTTTGGTCTTCATGTTAATCGAACATCACGCACAAGTGACCGCAGCTGTCGCATTTCCATAAGCTCTCCATCTGTTCATCTCTTTGAATGGCGCCAACTGGAAAGTCTACA
Source organism: Paragonimus westermani (assembly GCA_008508345.1). Taxonomy (NCBI): domain Eukaryota; kingdom Metazoa; phylum Platyhelminthes; class Trematoda; order Plagiorchiida; family Troglotrematidae; genus Paragonimus; species Paragonimus westermani. Next base: position 3,762 of record QNGE01002996.1, on the reverse strand, counting down.
GCTGCAATGAATTATGGTCGACATTCAATGTGTAAAGCATACCGTTCTGTTTGGCTCAAGTAAACTGGGTGATAAGACTCCTGGCAATTAGAAAAGAGGTTATTCTGGTGTGTGCGCAGTCATTCTCTTCAGCTACACTCATGACAACTCCACATAAGCAAGTTCACACAATTCCAAAGGTTTGTGGTAACAACAGAATGACTGTTAATAATCTTTTATAACAACGAAGAGATGCTATACTTGGGACGGATGATTACTGTCCCACTTTTGTGCCTTCAACATCCCTTTCAAAGTTAACTTGAAAGACGTGGGTCAGCAATTCCTACTCACTAATTAAGCTGATGCGCCCATTATGATCAACAGTGATTCGTTGTGAAGGATGAACTTTTGATTTGAGCATATCCACCGCCATCCATCATTACTAAAAAATTCACATAGCACCCTGAGTTACAGGAGTAACTAAGTCCAAATGTTGAAACTTCTGAGCTACGGCGTGATTTCGTAGCTCAGCTGGTAGAGCGCTTGTTGCTTTTGGGCACGCCGTCTCTGTCACTGATTCAAATTCAGCTCAAGTCCGGATTTTCCACAATAAGACCTCATCTAACTTATGAACTCCGCCATACTAATAATTAATGAAGTTTCACTGCTGATACTTCTGAAGGAATCGCACATATAGATTATATTAGTTTTCTTGATTCATCAAACCTGTTAGTGACAATCAATCGCATGACGTGCTTGGAATTTTGTCTACATTTATTATCATTCGAAATCCGGAAAAAATATACTTTTTGAATGCAAAATGCTACGTCACAGAGAACTAGCCACCGTTTCGATCATGGTATGCTCCACAATTTTTCTAATGCAAGTCCTCCTAAAACTTGTAACTGACTGCCGTATGTATTGAACAGGTGATTATATTCCTGACTTATTCCAGATTTATTGACACACTAAGTTCTGTTTCTGAAGTGTTAAACTAAAAATCTATCCTCCGCAACGGCCATTTCAAACCATTCCAAGTTGTTTGTCTATCAAGGGCGTTTTGAGTTCAGTTTCATCGAAGGTGAAGTTGATTCTATTCACTGCTGCTTCCGGGTGTAAAATTGGACCAGTTTCAAGACAATATAGTCATCCTACGTTGTGAATTTTTGAACGTTTCTGTGCTGTCAAATTCAGCTACGTGCAAACTCAAAGAGAACCACTATCATTTTTCTGTGCAATTACAACACTTCCTAACTACTTTTCTCATACTCACTCCACTGCCGTTACCGTCTGGGAAACCTCAAATTTGCCCCCCTCACTCTGCTCACTGATATTTCGTCACCTCATCTGTTGCAAGGATTTAACAGTGGTGTTGAAATCTTGAGCTGTTCTCGTGATATTTAGTTTTGTATTGCGAAATCTGTTCTGTGAACGGACTGCTAATTCGGTCAACTTCGGTCAACAGAGTCAGAGTGCAATGGTAATCTAGCCTGCTTGTTCGTTCGGCCAAACTGTTCATCTTGATCAGATATGAATAGCTGACGCAATGTGCACAAAACGGTTGGAAATTGTGAAAGCTAAATCTCCAGACTGGTGCAATCGACCGGAATGAAGTCTTGTCACAACAAATGAACTACAACGTGTATAAAATTAGTGGTTTATTAAAGATCGCAGGATTATACATGAGCTGCAATAGGGACACTAAAAGCTAATTGAATAATCTAAAAAAACTGCACTTATACCATTAATCCTATCACGTTCACGATACACGATAAAGAGATCAGCAGAGTAATGTTACTATGAAAAAATACGTGTTACTCCACAGCGTCAGAAATCCTGGGAAGTTTCTCGGGGAATATGTCCCTGCTTGCTCCGGACTCTGTTGATGTTTTCTTTTACCAGAGTAACAAGCCTCAATCTTCATATGAAATATTGTTCGTATGCTTCTTACGCTCGGTTTGCCAGATAGGTCAGTGTGTGTAGAATTGTTCTACTTTCAGTACAGTGTTTTTTGAGTCACATTTTCTTTTCCATTTTATACACCAGCCAGGAAGATTCAACAGAACTCGACAGTTTGCAACCTTGAAAACGAAAAAACCTGAGTGTATTACGACTGCAGTAACCAGTGTGACAATCCCAACCGAACTCCCTGATCAAACCAGACGTTTGACCATATCATGCAAACTTTTGTGTGTAAGATTATGCGAACATACAACTTTGTTATGTGTTATGTGTTATCAGCTTCCCGCCCAGTCTACAGTCAATCTCTAGCTATTCCACTGCATTTCGTTACACCCGTTCCAAGGAGGCCATACTTGCACTCTAGATTTTAAACAATAAAACTGTGGATGTGAAACTGCAATCTCGAAAAAGGGAGATTCAAACTAAACCGAGAACCAACCGGTGGTTTGGGAGCGGATTTGACGGTTAATATATCTCATCGGAATTCCTCATTATCATCAACAAAGACAGCAGTACAACAGTGGTTCCGGCTGACACCTACCTTTTATATTGTCAGGAAGAAAAGAGAAGACGAGGAAAAGACTGCGAAACGGAGAGATCGATAAGGAACAGGTTCTTATCCCTGGAAACAATTGCGTTTCAAATCAAACCAGCGTAGAACGTCTACGGTAGTTAAATGGAGTGATCCCTCTAGTTAAAGGTTCTTCAGGGAGGGCTTTTCTAGGAGAACGCTGTATAATAGACTATTTATTTATATTCAAAATAGCCTACCGAGGCTTTATGGAGCATACACACAAAACAGCCCCTGATTTACATCTTGGGGATTGGAATCTTTATACCACCAGCCACCACAATTCGCTGATCTGGGAGCTACCTTTCTGATTCTGGTTGACAGATTTTGACAATTCAGTTAGTAAAATAACACCGCATTCACACTGCCTTCAAATAAATGCGGAACGTACAGATGTTTTGCTACGGAATTGTATCATATTGCGAATCACAGCCACCTTCTTCCTACGGTAAAAATGTTGTATTTATCCCTACACAGTCTCTTAGCGTGTCTCAAACAACTTCCTGGTTGAAACCGCGAACCACGAAGTACCTCATAATGTTGTGAGCACATAAACGCCACGAACATAACTGGTTTGAGAACCAAACAGGTCGAGTATCTCCAAATGCATACATCTGTTCCAATATCTACGATTCGCCGCATCAATTTTGTGCGCTAATTTGTGGATTCAAACCGAGGTTACTTTTCTGTCGTAAGCATATATCTACCTCCCAAACTGTCATCTGCCATACGGTTATCAATCATGCTGCAAAATAACGATCACCCTAGACTCACACAAGTCTAACTATAAAAGGGGATGCTCAAAACTGGAACAGAATCGTTGATCACACAGAAACATGAAATTTTAGAATCGTTGAGTTGTATAGATAAGTAGAAAATGACTGGAAAATTAATTCATATAATTCGCTCAGTTTCAAGATTTCTTAAAGGATCTTCTGCAAACGGAATGTTTAGTTCAAAAAGGGTTCTCCACTGTTGAAGAAGCACCAGCTGTTAACTGAAATGAAAGTTACTTGAGGGGCTTCCGCTTGTGGCAGATTGTTGCAGCAAAGACAGCGGAACTGTTGAAAGGCTTCGAAGTTAGCTAAGCTTTAGTTGGTAACGGCTTGCTGGAAAGTTTCGGCGGAGAAACAACATTCAGTACTGTATGATGGACGCAAATTCTATGTTGGTTACTCAACATTTCTCACGCCGAAAATATATTCTCTTGGTGAACTTGAAAATAAACCAAATCCCCGACTACTCATCAG